>OMLC01046511.1:0-20347 GCA_900302585.1 Regalecus glesne
GCCATGGGACATAAAGAACGAAGATCTATGTACGTCTAATGACATACACTAATGACTCCTGTACTCTTGCCAGTTAAAATTTAGCAAGGGATTTAGCATCAGGTTATCTACTACTTGTCTGTTGACTGGTTAAAGTCTGATTTTAGTAACACTGGGGCAAAACCTTAAACTTATAGCTGCTGAAACAGATCACAGATGGTGTCTTTTAGTAAGATAACTATCATTTAACATCTCATAGTAAGATTTAAAAAGATCAGTACTACGCTGTGTGAGTATTATTTGATCACAAGAATACTTTGGAATAGGGAGGTCCTCAAGCGGTATGACAAATCATGTTTAGACATTTAAAAAATGATTCCCTCATCAGTCCCGCGAGGGGAAATTGGGATTTCTCTGCATTTTTGACCCAACCTATTGTATAGGAGCAGTGAGCTGCCAACATATGGCGCTCAGGGAGCATTTAGGAGTTAAGTGTCTTGCTCAAGGACACATGGACATACTGTATGCAGGACCGGAGATCAATCTTGCAACCCTCCGATTTGCCAGACGACCGCTCTACCCACTGAGCTATGCCACCCCCATTAAAGATTATATGTTGAATACATTATTCTGTACCTGATAGAAGCTTGCTTTTCAGGGGAGATAAATAATGGTCTGCTACTAGCAGAGTTGCATTGGAGTCTGAAAAGCTGTAAACAATGAGGCATTGTGACCCCCCTGGACAATGCCTTTGTAGGCTTAGTGTAGCCATGCTTGTAGGGTGCTATTAGAGTGGTGTAAATGCTGCTGTTTTCTCAGCATGAAGACATTTAGTTCTTTGGCATACCATTTTGTTTGTTTTTGTGCATTGTTGTCTCATATCCAACTCTGCAATACTAATCAAATATTTATTACTTATTTCCAACGATATTATACCTAAATCAAACGGAAAACAGGTCTATCTGTCCTCCTCACCCTAGCTTCTACTAGTATCACTTACGTCCTCTGAAACAGGGATTCTGATATCCTTTATAAAATTAGTCAACACTTGTTTTAAGCATATCTCCACCTTCTTACATGTTGAAAAATGATTTAAAAAAGGCTTTAGATGAAGGGGACAGTAATGAAGATGTGTTTGGGAGGGGGGGTGGAGAGGGATTGCAACTCCTCCCCAATCTTCTATTATACACATGCGTATTAAAATTCACGTGAATAGTCAAACCAATTTGCATATGAAACAGTGGATTGGTTTTGATCATTATGGAACTGAAATGTTTATTAGGTTGGAGATATCTGCAGTTAGGTGAGACTGAAGAAGTCACTGAGAGAAGGAATGGAGCATTTCTTCCCCTGAATGCTGTGTCCAGATTAACAGGTTCTGCCTTTTGTGATATTATTCTATTGTTCTAATATTCTAATATTGTTCCAGTATGTGACTCACCCAGGGAGCTGGGTGAATCATATACTGGACTGAGAGCTGAGGATGACATTCAGATGAATGCTGAAACCTACTCCTGTTTTGTTTTAAACCTATTTCCAGATGACCTAATGCAGCTATTTTGATTTCCGTATAGTAGAAAATTACTTATAAGAACTACTCCATTTATCATTTACCATTTGTATGGCCCAATATCAAAAATTTTTGTCAGGGAGCTTTAAAGAACTACAACATCCTTTCCTTAGACCCTCACATCAGATGAAGAACAACTTCCAAAAATAAATCTTAGAGAAAAAAATAGAAAGATACTTCAGAGAGGGCAACATAGTAGGGACCCCCCCCCCCAAGATGGACAGTTATGCAATGGACTCCATATGTACAGAATAAAACAATTTACCGTTTATAGCATTGAAATAGAATAGTAGAATTAGAATTGAATTATAATATATACAACTAAATTGATGAGTAGTATGCCAAGGAATGTCCGGATGCCACTGGAACAGTCTAGAACCTGAGTCACTTCCCCACCATCACTATGTAGACCTGAAAGGAGGCCAGACTACACACGGTGGAGCTTCATATCCTATCATTCACATACAGTAAAGATGATAATGGCATTTGGGAAGACATCAGTCACAGTGGAGTGAGAGAAGGATAACATATTGACACAGGATAAAAAAAGATGTGGCTTTATAAGATGTACAAAATATTTGATGAAGAAAATGCCAAGTAGTGTCCAGGTGGTGACCACAATTACCAAGGAAACCTAGGAGGAGGACAGAAGACATGTGCACCCAGGGGAGACTCATCACACAATTCGTATTCCCAGAAGAGAAAGGAGAAGACGTCATTCAGATAGAGAAAAGACAGGGAATTCAATTGGGGTTGGTCTTCATGTGCATTTTATCCTGGAAGAAAGAAAAGGAAGAATTTTCATTCCAAGCAGCTGTGTGAAATGATCTTCTTTCTTGGTGAATATATCACGTTGGCAATTGATCACATATATTTTTCTTGGGAAACACTGCAAAGTTTTCAGCTTTAAAAATTTAAACAAAAGGGAAATAAAGAGAAACGGGAGACCAGGTCAAAACAATTGCATCAGATCATCTGGACACAGGCTTAAAACAAAACATGAATACGCTTCACATCCTTCTGAATGTCATCCTTAGCTCTCTGTTGATTACGTGACCCACCCAGCTCCCTTTTAAAGGAATGTGGATTAAAATTAGGGTGCTCACAAAGACTGGGGAACACAATGCCAAAATGTATGAAAAGAGAGGTGCGCTAGCGAGTAGATAGTGGAGTAGGTTGTGTTTTGGTGAGCTCTGCTGAATTTAATTTTAATGTTATTCTTTTAGTGCTATGCACCAATAAAAGGCTACAAAATATCCTTTAAAGTTTATTGATTTACTTTTCACCAGTTTAACTTTGACATCATCATGTGAATGGCCAATAATTTGCATAAGTACAGAAACACAGGAGGAACCCTCCACCACTGGATACAGGGCTGCAGGCTCGTAAACTTTATCCGCAGAGAGCTGCAGTGATTCCTCCCAGCCAGATGATCAAATCGACACAGCAGATTTGAAGGGGGAGATTTTCGCCTCACTGAAAACAGATATCACCACACCTCTCAGGTCAGAGCTAAAGTCTGTGCTTGTGGAGGAATTTGAAACTATTAAATCCTAACTACATGCAATCAGAACGTGGCATATAATACTGTGAAAATTCGCTCTAATCTGGACACAGTGAAAGCGACCATGTCGGAAACAAAATGGCGTTTGTCATCTTGCTCAGATAACGTGACGTTCCTTCTAACCAAGGTGAGTAAGCTTGAAATGGAGGTAACCAGCATATGGAAAAAAATACTTTGTCATGGAGGGGAGGGGGGACCAACAAGATTGCATGTACTTCAACTGAGTACATCAAAAACAAGTAAAGGAATAGGGCTAAAACTAGAAGTTAGAGCTAGGACTGGATGGGGAGGAGGAAAGGTACAGGTGGAAGAGATGAGTTTTTAATCTGCTCTTGAAGATGGTCAGGGTTTCTGCTGTTCTGATGGCCATGGGAATGTCATTCCACCAGTGAGGAGCCAGGGCAGACAGTAGTTGTGACCAGGAGGTACAGATACGGAGAGGTGGAGGTGCCAAGAGACCAGAGGTGGCAGAACAGAGAGGTCTGGTTGGTGCATAGGGTCTGATGAGTCTCTGCAGGTATCCAGGTGATGACCCCTTGACTGCCTGGTATGAAAGCACCAAAGTCTTAGATTTGATGTGAGCCATAACAGGTAGCCAGTGGAGGGCAGTGAGCAGGGGGGTGATATAGGAATACCTGGGAAGGTTGTAAGCCAGGCAAGTGGCAGCATTGGTTCAATGGGTCTACCGTCTCCATGTTCCAAGATTATCCCCCAAGTGTTGCGAGGGGGCCAGATCTACATTTAACAACATCAAGAAGTTACTCCATGGACGAGAAGGCATCTGTTATCGTATTTCTTATCCAGCCCAGTTCTGCATCACACATAATGGGACTGAGATACAAATTTCAGAATCCAGATGATGCAATGGCTGATGTGAAGTCGAAGATCCTGCAGGATGCGCCACATGACTAACTAGTCCTTGGACAAGAGACTGATTTAGCTTTAATCTAAAATTATATTGGTCCTCTCGGTCCTCTCTTTGGTGAATAAATACTGAGCACACTGTTTACAAAAGTCAGGAATATTATACCAGACTTTTACTTGATGTATTTTATTTTTCTTATATGATTCTATTATTTTATAAAGGGGTCCTTCCAATATTCTATGAAACTCGGGTCCATTAAACTCTGATAAGTCTCCAATTATTTTCCTCCCAAACAAAAACATGTTTAATTCACATCCACTGAGCAGATCAAGTAATTGTCAGGTAACATTTATAAGCTGTTAAATCTTTGAATAACCCTGTTAAATGTAAAATGGTACCCTCAAATCTGAAATGACTTAATGTAGTAGGGATCACGTTCCTTCAGGATTAGGATTAGGGTTAGGGAGACATTTATACACATCTGATCATTCTCGAATTAGGGGAGGATGCGACTCCAACTTTCACTCTAGGTCCAGAGACACAACAATCCTTATCAATAAGAATATCTCATTTGTTATGTCAAAGGTTGAAGCAGACTCTACAGGATATTGCATAATTGTGGTAGGCAGACTATAAAATACTCTGGTTACGTTGGCTAACATATGCACCAAATTTGGATGACAGAACATTTTTCATATATTTTTTGCTTGGCTGCCAAATATAGATGCACATCATCTTATTTTTTTGAGGGGATATGAATTGTGTACTGTCGCCTACCTTAGATTGTAGCTCACCCAAGACTAAACTACATCTAAGGTGGCTCTTGCAATCCAGCTTTTTTCTAATATGTATGGGACATCTGATACTTGTCATTTCTTAAATCTTACATCTAGGAGATATTCCTTTGTTCTCACCTGTTCATACGACATACTCTACTCATAGATTATCTTTTATGGGAAAATAAACGTCTTCCATTAATCAGTGATTGTGACTATCAGGCAATAGTCATCTTGGATCATGCTCCTCTATTGATGACTCTACGTATACCAACTACACATTCTAACTACCATCCTTAGCATTTCAATTCATTATTGCTTTTTGATGGTTAAATCTATCTCAGCTGAAATAACATAATTCCTGAAATATAACAAGACCCCAGCAATGTCTCCTTCAATAGTATGGGAATCAATGAAGGCATATCTAAGGGGGGAAATTATATCGATTGTACAGTGCACAGGTCAGGAAATCCCACATTGCGCGCCTTGAGAAATTAACAAATGATACCATAAAGTTACATACAGCACTTGCTTGCCCCGTCAGTGTATTTACTCAAAAAATGACTGAATTGCCAAACAGAATCTAACTTCTTATTAACCAGACATTCTTAAAACCTTATCAATTAAACACGGTACAGGACATATGAAAATGGTGAAAAGACTGGGAAAATTCTTGCCCATCAGCTCCGTCAAAAAACCTCAGATCGAACTATGCCTGAGATAAATGACGAGTTGGATGCCAGGTGTATAGATAATTCAGAGATTAATTGTATTTTCACAAGTTTTACTCAAAGTTGTATACTTCAGAGTCCCTTGGCCAAGACTCTTTGTTCGATGCTTTATTTGAAGATCTAGATATCCCCACAATTAATATTGTCACTGCAGCTTTAGGGGAGTTTATAACTGCAGTTCAGTCCATACAAAGTGGAAAGTCACTGGGACCAGACAGGTTTCTCAGTGATTTTTTCAAGACATTAACCAATCAACTTGGCCCGATTTGGCTTTCTATGTTTAAGGAATCATTTACATCTGGCTCTCTACCTCCAACTAAGTGACAGGTAGTCATACGCCTCATTCCTAAAAAAAGATTAAAAAAAATATTCTAGATATAGTTCATTTTGCCCTATCTCCCTCTTAAATGTAAACAGTAAGATACTCTCCAAGATGCTAAACTGCTGCCTAGAAACTGTTTTGCCCTCTATCATATCTGATGATCACACTGGGTTCATTAATGAATGGCTTTTTAAAAATATACGACACCTATTTAATATTCATTATTGTTCCGCCCCATCCAACATCCCAGAGATACTAATATCACATAATGCTGATAAAGTATTTGATCAGTTGGAATGGTATTACCTTTCCCACACCCTCAAGCAATTTGGTTGCAGTCATAGATTTATGTCTTAGATTAGGGTTATCTATTCTTCCCCACTGGCAGCTGTTAAAACAAAGAGGCATCTCTCCACTTATTTTGCACTCCCTCATGACATCAGGCAGAGCTGTTCCTTATCACCCCCTTTGTTTGCTGTGGCGATTGAGCCACTGGCGGTTGCATTGCTTGGTGAAGTCGCCATTAAAGGAATACGAAGGTGGGGTTTGGAGCACAAAGTATCCCTCTATGCTGATGATACACATCTATATCTGTCTTACCCCTTGGTCAGTCTGCCAAAAGTGCTCAGCGTACTTAAGTGTTTAAGCAAAGTATCAGGATACAAATGGGTTTTTTTTAAATTAAAAAATGTATTCCTTTTTTTCCCACCCAAATGACCTGAGTTGCACACTGCTGGGTCAGTCACTTTGATAACCCTCTAGAACTTTGACAGGAAGGAGGAAGCTGAAGCATGCGAGTCCTCCAAGTCACGTGATGACGAGCCCTCGCTATTTTACATATTGCGGTCTCTTCGGGAGAGCACAGTGTTTTGTCATCAGAGGAGAACGAAGCGGAGTACTTTCCATTCACTTAACCGAGAGCGCCCGGACGACTCAAAGGGGGACACTAGCAAACCCACTTTACTTTATCCAACCTAAACCCTATACCCATGTGAAGATTAGCCAATTATGCTCCACTCACAATGAACCTCCTGCTGGGGTGGAAACGGTGCTGCCGGGATTCAAACAGCCAACTGCTTGACGCAGAGATACACTGAACATAGGTGGAATAGCCCCCTACACCACCGTGGAAGCCCATCTGGATACAAAGTTAATCTACAACAAAGTGAACCTATGCCTGTGAATTCTGTAGCCATTAACGCATTCCCCTTTATAGAAAGTAAACACGAAATTAAGTAATTAGAAATTTGGATTACACATGACTAAAGATCTTCATGCAGACAATTTCCCCCCATTGATACTTCATCTGAAGAAAGATCTTGAATGTTGGGATTTACTGCCATTATCATTAAGAGGCAGAATCAACACAATCAAAATGAAAGTGTGGCTTAAATTATGTATATATGTTTCAATCTATCCCTATTATTTGGACAAAATCATTGTTCCTATGGATTCCATTATACGTCCCTCATGGGGAAATTTGTATTTCTCTGCATTTAAGCCATCCTATTGTATAGGAGCAGTGAGCTGCCAATATGTAGCATTCAGAGAGTAGTTAGGGCACGGACAGGATCCTTTTTGACTGGGAGAGCATAAAAGCCAAATGTCTTGATGCATGCTCAATAATCCATGTATGGAAATCACAAAAAAAGAGGTGAATCAGTTCAACTGGATCAGAAGTTTATTTGGAAACGTTTACAAATAAACTTCTGATCCAGTTGAACTGATTCACCTTTTTTAGCGCTTAAGTGGAAGGACAAACTGAAGAGTACTTCAGGGTATTTGGCTTTCTTGGAGACCCTGGGTGAAGTTCTATATGGGGCTCCTGTATGGCACTCTGTTATTTTACTGGGATATTTGATTCATTTCATTCATATTTCAATCATTGCCCACATAAATGTGGGCAATGATTCAGATAAAACTGAGATGTTTGTCATGAGCTTTTCTAGAAAACATTTCTTCCATGAAGTATCAATAACTATTGACATTTCTGTGATTTTGCAAAGTAAGGCAGCCAAAAATCTTGGTGTTACGTTTTATCGGTTCCTTTCCTTTGAAGGAATCACCAAGATTGTCTCTTTTTACTTGAGTAACATTGCTACAATTTGATCCTGCCTCTCTAAAGGCTGACGCAGATATACTAATACATGCATTTGTTACATCCAGATTTAATCACTGTAATGTTCTGTTTTCAGGTTTGCCACATGCTAGCATTAAAAGTCTTCAGATGGTTTGAAATGCTGCTTCCAGGGGACTCTGGTGGCGTAGGGCGTTAAGGCACCTACGTTCAGTGTATCTCTGTATCATGCAGTTGAGTGTTTGAATTCTGGCTCCAACCACAGTTGGAGGTCCAAAGTTATTGGGGTATAATTGGCTAAACATCACATAGGTGTAAAGGTTAGGTTGGATAAAGTATTCTGAGTTTGCTAGTGTCCCCCTCTGGGTCGTCCGGGCACTCGGAGTTAAGTGAACTGAAAGTCCTCTGCTTTTTCTTCCGATGGCTCTCCCTTCTCTCTCCTCCTCCCTGTGAGACTGCAATGTGCAAAATAGTGAGGGCTAGTTGTCATGTGAATTAGAGGACTCACATGCTACAGCTTCCTCATTCCTGTCGATACTTTAGAGGAGTTTCAAAGCGACTGACGCGGCTGTAGGCCACTCTGGGAAATTGGTTGGGAAAACAACGCGGAGAAAATTAGAGGAAAAAATTTAAAA
This sequence comes from Regalecus glesne, assembly GCA_900302585.1. Taxonomy (NCBI): domain Eukaryota; kingdom Metazoa; phylum Chordata; class Actinopteri; order Lampriformes; family Regalecidae; genus Regalecus; species Regalecus glesne. The sequence goes on from OMLC01046511.1 coordinate 8,520, forward strand.
ATTAAAAAATTAAAAAATGTTGCTTCCAGAATTCTAACTAAAATTAGAAAATTAAACTATATCTTAACAATTCTTGCTCCCTTCATGGGATTTTTATAAATTTTAGATTCAATTTCAGGATGCTTTTACCAACTTTTAATATCCTGAATGGGCTTTCCACATTGTACCTGTCTGATATCTTTATATCATACGTTCCATCTCGCACTCACCACTCTCTAAATACAGGGCTCCCCTGTGTGCCCAAAGTTAAAAGAGAGTCAGCTGGTGGCAGGACCTTATCTTTTAAGGCACCATTTTTGTGGAATAAACAGCCCGCTGACATCAGAAAATCACGCTGTCTTGATTCCTTTGAATTCCAACTTAAAGCTCATCTTTTTGCCTTAACTTACAAATAGTCATTTTACATTATGTGACTCATAATCTGTACTGCATGGCAAGTGGGTTTCTGTCTCAATGAGTTCATCAAGCACTGTTCTCTGGCGATGACATTATATATGTAGTTAGAGTCTGTGGTACTGACTAATGTAAGATATGCTCTCATAGCGTTTCTTTTTCTGAATGGATGTCCCTGAATGTGTCCTTTGTCTTCCAATTTTTTTATCTATGTGAACTCCAATGAACCCAGGAGATGTGTAATCGACGCCAGAGTGGTGGTCCGGCCTATGATGCTAGGACTGATGTGTCTAATGCTATTCTCAACTCTTTAAGAAGGGGGTGTTAGGGGTGGCATAGCTCAGTGGGTAGAGCGATTGTCTGGCAAGCGGAATGTCACAGGATCGATCCCTGGTCCTGCATATAGCATGTGGAGGTGTCCTTGAGCAAGACACTTAACCCTTAACTACTCCCCAAGCGCCATATGTTGGCAACTCACTGCTCCAATACAATAGGTTGGGTCAAAAATGCAGAGAAATCCAAGTTTTCCCTAGCGGGACTGAAAAGAGAATTAATTTTTACTTTTTTTCTAAAGATCACCATCCATCCGTCCGTCCATTTGTTCACATTAGACCTATGATGATTTTTGGCTCAGAGGGTTGATCTAGAATGAGAGTTGGGTGATCAACTGCACATTTAGTGGCAATGAGCAGTTGATCACCCAACTCTCATGAAAGCAGCCTATTGTTGTGTGGTATCAATGTACTGTTTATAAGGAGGGGGATGTATGTTGTCAGCTCAGACTGAAGAAGTCACCTGGTGAGTGACGAAACGTTTCTTATTAAACTTCTGATCGAGTTGAACTGATTCATCTCTTTTTGTGACAAACCCAGTTTACTTTATCCAACCTAAATCCTATGCCCATGTGAAGCTTGGCCAATTATGACCCACTAATTATGGACCGCCGGCCATGGTTGGAAACCACACAGCCAGGATTCGAACACCCAACTACATGAAGCAGAGATACACTGAACATAGGTGCCTTAACCTCTATGCTACAGTAAGCCTATAGAATCACTAGCTTTAATAGGCATATATTTCTGAGTATCATCCTCATTGCAATGAAAATGAATCCCATGCATATGTATAGTTTGGCCAAGTGGTTATTATAAAGAGAGAAGAGTAAAGGGCCAAGAACCAAGCCCTGGGGTATGCCATATTTAACATCAGAGATGTATGATGTGATGTTGTTATAACAGATGCAGTGCTTTCTTCCAGACAAGTAAGATAAGATAAGATAAGATAAGATATTCCTTTATTAGTCCCACTGGGGGGAAATTGCGGTGTAACAGCAGCCAGTGTAGAGCACAGTAACAGATACATCACATCCAGGAAACAACATGTAGTATAGACAACATTAAACAGGGTAGGGTAGGAAATATGTACATTATATACAGTATGTATATAGGACCTAAGCCAAGAGAGAGCTAAGCCAGAGAAACTAAAGTTACAATTTATTTTATCAATTAATATACCGTGATTAATGGTGTCAAAGGCTGCAGTAAGGTTCAGTCGAAGAAGCACAGAGGTGCAATCAGATTCCATAGCTAATAGAAGATCACTTACCACTCTAGTTAGAGCAGTTTCAGTGGAGTGGCAGACCCTAAAAGCTGATTGAAAAGGCTCATATAAGTAATTATTTCTATGTGGGTCAAGAGTTATTGATATGCAACTCTCTTGAATACTTTAAAAAAGGAATGGGAGATAAGAGACTCTGGATCAAGGTTTGGTTTCTTAAGTAAAGGTTTTACCACTGCTTTCTTAAAACTGTTGGGAACAGTGTCAATAGTAAGTGATAAATTAACGATTTCTAACGTCGTAGGTCCAAGGAAAGGCCACAGGTCTTTAAAAACGTTTGTTGGTAAAGGATCCATTTTAGGTTTAGAAGCCAATACAAGCTTAGTCAAATTGTCAAGAACTCTAAAAGCAGGGACTATCAGTGATTCATTATATAAAAATGAGTTTTGTAGGTAGGACTGGAGCTGCAGGAGTAGAGGAACCATTTAAAAAAATATCTCATCAACATTGTGTGTGTGTGTGTGTGTGTGCGTAGTAAGTAAGTCAACAATAGAAAATACTAGATGATATTTGTAAACACACAGTAACTTATCTAGGTTTTGTGTCACCAGCTGTGTGCACATGCTATAGCTATTTCTATATCTGCTTTATAACACATCATAACCTTAGACCTTTCATGTGTCTGGAGTCTCCTTTTCTGTTGTCCACTTACCCTCCCCCTCCTCTCTATCTATCTGATGGAGCACAAATCATCAGATATTTATTCCAGCAGTGGTCCTTGTTCCAATGTCCAGTTTGACCAAACTGAGGACAAACGTCAGATCGCTATTGCCCTTTTTGGCCAATCCATCCTTCTCATGGAATGCCTGTGTCTCTGTCATGTCCTTTGTCAAGGCTTCTGTTGTCCGAATACCACGAATGTTCCATTGGCCCCAGTCACTTCTACTATTTGATAGATTGGTAGCAGCTCCTCCGCTGGGTCTGGGTCATTGTCTGGGTTCTCATATGGATTTTCTTTGCTGATTTTGTCCTTGCCTGTCTCAAGGCAAAAAGCTGAAGACTACTGTCTTTCCTCTTTAGTCTACTTTTGCCCCATTTAATTGTCAAATGGGGTATTGGCTCTGTAGGAGGAAGAAGGCCTACCTCTGCTTCCGTCACGTCTTCCTCTTCATCCGATGAGTTTAGGTCCCATTTCTGCGCTTCTGCTGACGGAGCATATGGGAGAGGTAGAGTGGAGTCTAGGTGAAGATCCCTCGAGGAAGGGTTGTGTAATTTGAATACCTCAGGGAGAGTGAGAAAGATACAATGTAAGTCGATGTTGTCTTTCCTCATAATTCTGTTTGAATGTCTCAACTTTTCTCTTAATCTACCCTTTACCTTACACTTTCTGCTTTTCATCTCCATATACTTTAGGCCTTCTGACCTACATAACATTTGTTGGTATCATGGACCATGTTGCTCTCTGCGGCTCTCCGTTCTTCGACCTGAAATCCTCCTTTAATTGATCTAATTGACTATGGCTAATAACTACCATTCTCTCTCCCTCATTACTTTAATCTGACCTGTGCCCTGGAACCTATTCCTTCATCTCTCCTCCAGGCCATCACTCCAGAGATCCTCCCATTTGTCACATCCCTTATGAACTCCTCCTTGTTATCTGGCTGTTTCCCCTCATCTTTCAAGCTGGTTCATGTTACTCCATTACTGAAGAAACCCACTCTGGATCCTTCAGTCATCCTAAATTACTGTCCCGTTTCTCTTCTACCTTTTCTCTCTAAAACACTCGAACGTACTGCTGTCAACCAACTCTCCACTTTTCTCCTGCAGAAAGACCTGCTGGATCCCCACCAATCTGCCTTCAGACAGGGCCACTCCACCAAGACCACACTCCTCTCAGTCAGTGAGTCACTTCATGCAGCTCAAGCAGCCCCCCTTTCATCTGTCCTCATTCTGCTAGATATGTCTGCTGCCTTTGACACAGTGGACCACCCCATCCTTCTGTCCTCCCTGGCAGCCATGGGGATCGGCTCTACACTAGATTGAGTCCTTCCTCACCGGCGACTCCTATCAAATGGCCTGGGCTGGTACAGTATGGGCACCCCGACCCCCTCGCCGTAGGAGTTCCCCAGGGCTCAGTCGTGGGTCCCCTTCTGTTCTCCCTCTACACACAAGCCCTGGCCTTGTAATCACTGCTCAAGGTCTGTCTTACCACTGTTATACTGATTACACCCAACTCTTTCTCTCCTTCCCCCCCACTGACACACAGGTCCCCACCTGCATTTCTGCTTGCCTGAGGGACATCCCATGCTGAATGGATAACCACCATCTCAAGCTAAAACCAGTGAAAACTGAGATGATCTTCTCTCCTGCCACATCTTCTGATCTCACTGGCGTTTCCATTTCCTTAGGGAACACCAAAGTGTCATCATCAACCTCTGATAGGAATCTCAAAGTGGTGATGGACAACAGACTTTTCCTCTCCCAAAACATTGTGGTAATGAGTCGAACGTGCAGATTCTTCCTTTACAACATCCGACAAATCCGCCTCTTCCTAACCACCAAATCAACCCAGCCCCTGGTCCAGGTGATGACCACTCTACCCACTGAGCTATGCCGCCCCACAACAATGAGATTCCCGGTCAGGGAATCTCACCCAATCTTCACCCAATCTCAAAGCTCACAGCATATGCCTCTCCGGAAGGTACTCTGGGGTACTAATCAGGGCAAGTTGTTCTGGTTTCTGTGTGCTGTGACTGACCTCTAGTTAACTCCAAATAATCTCAAGATCTAGGACAAAGAAGAAAACCCATCCTGAGAGCAGTGTAGAACAAATCTGACCCACAGCTTGATTGGCCATCCCAGAGCACTAGGAGAAAGCCAGTACAGGTTGAAAGGTGACGAGGTCTTTACAGAAATTGTCAACTAAATGGAACTACAGAAGTTCAAAGCCAATGAACAGGAGGTGTTACCACCTCATGATACCATCTAACTCACTCGACCATCTAACTTTATTACCTCTAATTTTCACCAGTTTATAGTCTCACCATCTTTTTACTCTTGCAAGAATACTGGAGGGGACCTGGGAGTAGGCCCATCTAGTCTACATGTGTTTTTGTAGATGTGAGGAAAGCTTGTGACTGGGTCCTCCAGAATATATTGTGGGAGGTGTGGTGGGAGTCTAGGATGAGGGGGTTACTACTCTGTCTGTCTAGAGCAAGAGCAGAGTCCGGGTTCTCAGTTCTAAGTCAGAGTCGTTCCCAGTGGGGGTTGGCCTCCGGAAGGTCTATTTCTTGTCACCTTTCCTGTCTGTGAGATTCATTTGCAGGATCTCAAGGCATAGCCATGGATGAGAGTAGTTGCAGATCACTGGGCTGAGGATTACATCATTACTTGTTGCAGACTATGTGGTTTTTATGGCATCACAAGCAGGTTCTAAGCAGGGAACTGAGGGATTGCCCAATCTGAGTGGGGAATGAGTCCTTACCCCAAGTGGGGGGAGTTCAAGTTTCTTAGGATCTGGTTTTTGAATAGAGGGAAGATGAGGCATGAGTTGGATCGGTGAAGTGGAGCTGCTGGAGTGGTATTGTACTCGTTTTAGTAAACCATCATTACCAAGAGAGAGCTGAGATAGAAGGTAAGGCTCTCGATCGACCAGTCAATATTTGTTTCTACACTCACCTATAGCCATGAAAGTTGTGTCATGACCAAAAGAACAAGATCACGAATACAAGCACCTGAAATGGGTTTCCCATGAGGTTGGCTGACGTCTCCCTTAGAGATAGGGTGAGAACTTAAGTTGCCTGTGAGGAACTTAGAGTGGGGCCACTGCTCCTTCAAGTTGAATGCAGCCCATGAAAGTGGTTTGGGCATTTAATAAGCATGCCACCTGGTTGCCTCCCCAATGAGATGTTCCAGGTATGTTATGCTTGGAGTAGAGTGTGAGGTAGATTGAGGACCAGGTGGAGGGATCATATCCCCACATTGGCCTGGGAATGCCTTGAGATCCCCCAGTCAGAGCGAGTTGATGTAGCAAGGGAAACGAAAACTTGGAGTTTCCGGCATTTGACTAAACCCAAAACTCAAAGTATTTTCCTTATGGCAATAGTTCCTAAAAAACCTCAGGGTTTGCCTATAATTTTCACCAATAAATCATATGCACAGCTACTTTTTATGCTTCAATTAGCATTGGAGCTGAAATCATCACTAGGAGCCTAGAAAACAAAAGCACTATATAAGAACAAGTACATTTGTCATGTTCCACACAACAGCTACAATAACTACAACAAATGACACCATGCAACAATGTATCTCTCTTGGCAATCCCAACTCAAACTAAGAATTTTTTTTGTCTATAGGTCTAGAAGTAAACATATCAGTTTGGTGTGATTTCCATACTCACTGTAAGATAATTTAATGATACAGCCATAGGATGTCCATGCTGTATACGAAGTTGTGTCATCAGATATAGATGTAAAATCAACCATTGGATACCAACATCCTTATACCTTCCCAATTGCATGACCTGGCCATGGTGAGAAAATTTATCAAACAGTATCAAAAATCTTACAAATGTTCACCAATTAGATCCTTTCTATATTCAACTGTGCTAATGGAAATATCGCTTGCATGGCCTTGCTGTGGAGAAGCATATAATTCTTAGGGGCACTTAGTTCAGATCAGTACTATCTATGAATCAGTCATTTTGAAACAAATGGTTGGTTCAAAATGATTATTTCAAATATATTTTCCTCTGTGGAGGAAAATATGTAAAATATGAATTAAAGTATGAAGTATAAAGTTGTTTGGTTTCTCTTTTGACTTTGCCTACATTATGCCCACCAATGTCTTAATGAGGTTTAGACCTAAAAATAGAGAACAGATGTTTAGACTTTTTTAAAAGCCTGTGTATTTATTATTTATCATGTCTTATTATAGTCTTAAGAGAGCTCTTCATGCATGGAAATGAAGATCAAATTATCCTGTGTCATGCTGATGAAATCACTTCTATCCCAGATGAACACAAAAAATTTGTAAATTATCATCCATGAAATGTTTTTGGAAAATAAACCGGTTAAATCAATTACAGCTTGTTGCAATAATCACAAGCTGACTGCATAGCAGTATTTGATGTGTTTAATGTGTATGTGCACGCGTGTACACGCATGGTATTTTATTTTGGGAATATAGAGACCTTCATCATAATCAGTGTCACCTTGATGGGGTGTTTGCATTAAACAGCAGGAAAGAAGAGCAGCCTTTGGGCAGCTACATTTCTAATTATAGGCTAATGCTCACAGTCCTCACCCAGTTTGCCACAAAAAGATGGCCTTCATAATATCTAAAATGCTCACCATCACTGACAACGTGCTTTTTATTAAGACTGAAAACTTTTTTTGTCTGGGGTGCCCTGGAAAACCACATCCTCCCTCACCTTCATGATTTTTGTCCATGCCCAAGGAAGAATTGCTGCAAATTATAAAGTAAAACTTCACTATTTACCCCTACTGCCCTGTCTCTTGTCTTATCTGGCTATCAGGCTTGGACTACCTAACAGTTCTTTAAAATGACCAGACTGGCTTTTTGGAACAGAAAAAAACACAACCAATTATTACATCTGCAATGAAACTGACCCAACATAGTCATTAAGTTGGTTTTGGGGCAGATCTTTTCCTCATAATTGGCATGGTGCGTATAAACCTAAAGTGACAGCAAGAATCAGGCAATTAAATTTATATTTTATAGTTGAGACTTGAGGTCAGCTTATAGTTAATTTTAAAATTGAATTAAAGTTGTATTTACATTTAATGCTAAATTAAATTGCAAATTTGTACATTTAAGGATAAGGTTTGGTAGTGGGTTGTAAATTGCGCTGAAGTTTAAAGTTACAGTCAAGTACTAGTTAAGGTTAGCGTTAAATTCAAGTTATGTTAGGTTTAGGGTTAACACAAGGATATTAAGTTGTTCTTCTGAGAGATCCCTCTTCTGTTGCTGCCCCTGAAGTTTCCTCCTACCTTTTCCCTGTTAAATTGGTTTTTAAGGGAGTTATTTCTTATCTGATGTGAGGGTCTTAGGACGGGATGTTGTGTCTTGATGCATGCTCAATAATCCAGTTAAGGGAATCACTAAAAAGAAGTGAATCAGTTAAACTGAATCAGAAGTTTATTCAGAAATAAAAGTTTACAATGAAATCATTCTGGATCCATAGCCTGGTTAACATTGTCAACCTGGAACATACAGCTGCGTGGCTTAATAAGGCGCGACCAGTGACTGTAGAAGCTTGGAACTTTCTCATCAAAGATAATCTCTTGGGCTAGGGGCAAAAAACAATAATGATTCCCTTATCAGTCCCGCAAGGGGAAAGTTGGATTTCTCTGCATTTTTGACCCAACCTATTGTATAGGAGCAGTGAGCTTCCAACATATAGCGCTGGGGGTTAAGTGTCTTGCTCAAGGTCACCTTGGCATATTGTATGCAGGACCGGGGATCAATCCTGCGACCTTCTGATTGCCAGACAACCGCTCTACCCACTGAGCTATGCCGCCTGTGGCAATCTTGGTTGTGATTTACTGTACCTGGTCAAATATATCTGTTGCTTTACTTACTATCTTATCAACCTCACCAACATTTTTCATTATTTATTACCTTTCTCAAATTACTTTGCATTTTGATATGTCTGTAACTTGACTTGACTTGACATTAAAGTTAGGTAATGGTTTCTGAGTATTATGAACAAGGGTTAGAGGATATAGTTGGTGTTACACATGGGATGTGTACTATTTTCACTAGAAAACCAAATATGAATATACCAGACACTACTCTGGAAGAAGCAAAGGAAAGCCACTTTATTTCGTTGATCTATCCTCACAATGAAAATGTCCTCTCCTCTTAACCCATACAGAGCCGCGGTAGCTCAGTGGTTAGTACAGCCTTCATGAAGCCAGCCCTCATGCTAGCTGGCATGTCATCATTAGCGGCATCTGACCTATTGTCTCCCTTTCTAACTCCCATTTTTTCTTGCTCTCTTCGCTTATTCTTTCATTTTCTATAAGTTCCCTTTTAGTACTCATCCCCTCTCTGGTTGCATGTTTGAATTTTCGATTTTTGATGTTTTTTCCCTTCATCTACCAGGAGCTTCTAATTTAACATCTACCCACTCATTTGCTAAACCGGAAGTCCCGCTCTATGCCTCTTTTAATGTGCGAGATGTAAATACTATGGCCTTTTCCTCCCCATTCTCTTTCTTATGGGAGATGAAATCACGGACACCATAAAGGGATGTTAGCAGGCTAGTCTAGGTTATTTTCTGCTATCATAGTGAACTACTCCTGTGCTCTGTAGCAGTTGATCCTTTACATTTTTGATATATTCAGATATGCACTTCCATAAAATTTCCCACTTCAGCAGGTTATGTAAGGGTTGTAGCCACATGGAGAAATGTGTCATGAATCTGCAATAATAGTTCAACTGTCCAAGGAATGAATGGAGTTATGGGAAACTCTGAGCATTGAAAATGGTTTCCACCTCCTCTTCTATGGGTTGGAGCCCTTCACTGTCCACAATATGTTCCAATTATTCCACTCTGTCTGTCATGAACTTACATTTTGACTGCTTGACCCTTACATTGTACTTCTCCAGAAGACTAAAAACGTCCTCCATTTTGTTCCTCTCTTAAACCTGCGGTGATCAAGTTGTCAGCAAGAAAACATGTCACATTTTCAGTAATTTGTAGTATTTGGTCCATTACTGCTTAGAAAATAGAGAGGGCACTGAAGACTCCATACGACAACTGATGGTAGGTATAGAGCCACCAATATATGTTAACTGTGAGGTATTTCTGAGTCCTTGTCAAGTCAAGTCAAGTCAATTTTATTTGTATAGCGCCAAATCACAACAAAAGTTATCTCATGACACTTTACATATAGAGCAGGTAAAATACCAAGCTCTTTGCGAAACCATGATTTACAGAGACCCAACAAGTACCCCGTTGAGCAGCTCAAACTCCTGATAGGCATCTGATAAGTCCAGCTTAGTTAACATGTTGCCTCCAGTCAGTATTGCAAAAAGGTCCTCAGCATTGGGCAATGGATAGAATTCCTCTTCCACACACTGATTTACGTTGACTTTGTAGTTTCCACAGATCCATATTGCGTTGTCAAATTTTTGGACCGTCTTGATTTGGTGCGGCCTATTCACTTCTGCCTGTATTTGATATGACTCCCAGAGATTCTAGTCTGTCCGATTCTTTCTCCACAGACTTTTTAAGAGCCGGTTGGCTGTCTTGAGTGTAGACTTGGCATCTGGCTTCATCTTGATACAATCCTTGAAATCATAGATAGTATTAGGGCCTTCCTCGAACACCCCCATTTGTCTCTGTAAAATTTATCCTACCTCTGCATCAGCAGCACTTCCTCTTCAGCCAGTTCCTGCTCAACAGTGCTGGTTGGTCGCCTTACAAAATCACCAGTAGAACCCCTGTGATCTGTTGCTCATATTTAATTTCAACGAAAACTTTCCTAACACTGGGATAGGTTCTCTCGAAAAAGTAGAAAGCATTAGTTTGCATGGCAGAAGCGGTAAATCAAACAAGGATTCCTCATATATGGTCTTTGACACAAATCACACACAAGTTCCCATATCAAACTGCATCTTAGTGTCCTGGCCTTCAATAGTCATGTTAACCACTTAGCAATCATCTCCACATGAAGCTGTGTAAACAGTGTATAATCCAAACAGTTTATCATCATCCTCATCTTCAGGCTTTGTTTCAGTTTCCTATTCTACATAGTGGGTCTTGTACTGCATCTTTTTATTCATACACATGGGTGCAATATGCCCATCTTAGCACAATGGGGACATTCACAAAAGAAGGTGAATCAGTTCAACTGGATCAAAAGTTTATTCAGATACGTTTCGCCACTCAAACATTCAGTCCGTCTTGAAGAAGAAGAAAGGGAAGTCTGAAGAAATCATGAAACATATCTGAAACGTACATGACATGCTGCTAACATGATGCATAGCCAGACACCAACTTCTGGCAGTGTTCCTGAGGAATCTTAGTCCATTCCTCATGGACAAAGGCCTCCAGCTCACTAATACTCTTGGGTTTGTGTGCTGCCACCACCTTTTTAGAATCCCACCAAAGGTTTTCACTGGGCTTCAAGTCAGGTGACTGTAATGGCCACTCTAGTATCTTCCAGGACTTCTTCTGAAACCAAGCCTTTAGTGGACTTTGAGGTATGCTTGGGATCATTGTCCTGCTGGAAGGTTCAATGACACCCAACCTTCAGTTTCCTCACAGATGGCATGGCATTTTCTCCCAGGATTTCCTGATACTTGATTGAATCCATCTTGTCCTCCACACACTGCAGGTTTCCAGTACCAGAAGAAGTGAAGCACCCCCAGAGCATCACTGAGCCCCCACCATGCTTCACTGTAGGCAGGGTGTTCTTTTCAGTGTATGCTTCATTCTTCTTCCTCCAGACGTACCAAATGATCCATAGGCCCCAAAAAGTTCAATGTTGTTTCATCACTATATAAGGAAGCCAAAGAGCTTTTGGGATTCTGTTCCTTTGAGTGATGAAAGAAAATTGGAGACGAGCGATAGGAGAACAACAAAAGGATACTCTACCAAGTACTAAATATTTTTGTTATGAGGGGGTTGAATATTTTTGGAACTACAGTAATCATTTAAAACAGCATCTTTTGTTAAATTTGGAGAAAACACCTATAATATTAGTTGTGTTGAGCTATTTAAAAGGTTCTAGTTTGATTTGTTTCTGTAAACAGCTGCTAGTTTGTATTATTGATTAATAAACCTGATTTGCAGTGGGGGTTGAATAATTTTGATTGCAACTATATATACATGTATATATATATGA
>OMLC01046514.1:2244-29663 GCA_900302585.1 Regalecus glesne
ATATATGTATGTATGTATGTATGTATGTATGTATGTATGTATGTATGTATGTATGTATGTATGTATGTATGTATGTATGTATATATAATTAACACTCAACTCATAGGCCCAATCTACAAACTATTAATCCATGTCTGAAAGATATCACAAGGTGAGTCTAAAAGTAAATAAATAAAAATGAATGTGAAAGCATAAAATCAGGGGTGATTTATTTACCTTCTGTGGTGTAGTAACCTCCATCTTGGATCTTACGTTGGGAGACTCTTCTTTCACCGGCTCATCTTTACCCTCTGTATTTTCAGTGTCAGCTGGACTCGCTGGTGCTACAACTGCTGCTGCCGCTGTTCCTCCTGTTACCAGTTCCTTCAGTTTCTGATTCTCTTGTCTGGATAAAGGAATAAAAAATGAAAATGAGTGTGAACAAAACCCATTTTTTGATCTTTGTGAGGCCTTTAATTGGTACAGCACCAGGAAATCCTCTGGGAAGACCCTTTTAAACCCATGGAAAACAATATCACTAAAAGCACGAACTGGAGAAATATCAAATGTGAAAGTATGACAACCAGTCAACATCTTTGGTCAAACAGAAATAATGGTGGCTTCTGTCTTGATGCATGCTCAATAATCCAGGTAGGGAAATCACAAAAGAGGTGAATCTGTTCAACTAGATAAGAAGTTTATTGAGAAATGTTTCGTCACTCACCAGGTGACTTCTTCAGTCTGAGCTGAAGGCAAACATCCCCCTCCTTATAAACGGTACCTTGATGCCACACAACAATACGCTGGTTTCATGAGAGTTGGGTGATCAACTGAGTGAGTTTCTCAATAAACTTCTGATTCAGTTGAACAGATTCACCTCTTTTGTAAATGGTGGCTTCTATTTTAGAGATAATTTATTATGTGATTCATGATACATGCTAGGGTTGTGAAAAAATACAAACACATTTTAAAATAAAATTGACTGGAAGAATGAGAACCTGATTATAGTTGTTTTAAGAAAAAAATAACTTAATGGGTGAGTTGATGTTTGAACTCATATTTTAGGTTTGCTATTTTTCTTGTTCACATTGAAGTTTCATCCTAGTCTAAAAGTGTTAATATACTGCACGAGATTAAACTTTAGAATGTGAAAAAAATATCACCTCAGCTGTTCCAAGTCTCTATTCCTGAATTGATGATCCTCTTCCATTTTCTTACGAAGCTCATTGTTCTCTTGTCTGAGCTGCTCACACAGTGTCTAGGAAAAATTTGCAACAAAACTTCAATTGTTGTTTCTATGATATAAAAGTATCGCCAAAATCCCTTTCAATCTATCCAAATGTATCTTAGATGACTCAAAAGTCTAAGAATAGACTTCATTAAATATGTAATTAAAACAAATAATCTCTGTTCTATGCATATTTTATTGCACAATATTTAAAACTAATACACAATCTGAGAACACTTAATTTTGTGTTAGTGGTATAAGATAAGATATTCCTTTATTAGTCGCACTGGGGGAAATTCCGGTGTTACAGCAGCAAGTGTAAAGCACAGTAAGAGAGATATCACATCTAGAAATAATAGTATGTTTTTTCTAATGTGCGATGTTATGTGGATCTTTAACAGGAAATGGTAAATAGTTTTGTTCTCATAGTATTGTGTATTCTTAGCGACCACTCAAAGCGCTTTACAATCAATGCCTTAAATTTACTGAGCTACTCACCAGGATAAAGCTATAACGCCCGACTCCAAGGCATGTGTTCTACTTGCTGAGCCAACATGGCTCTAGAAAATAAACTCTAGGATAGGGTTGTTCTTCAAGTCATGGACAGAGAATATCCATTTCAGTCCCTATATTCTTTGGTCTATCTGAGTGATTTGGGGCCCATTTGACCATTCCTTACTGTTTACCCACCAGTCTAACAGAACATATCATGGCATATGACAGTGTGTGGAAAATGACTGGAATATTGGTACTGACAATTGCTCTGGGAAATCAGAGTCCTCAAATTGCTAATAATGATTTAAAAATCCTTTAGATAAAACCCAATATCTAGGCCAGGGGGGTAAATATGAAAGCTGATTAAGATCGCTTGCTATTTATTTCTAAGTGAAGCCGATACTCCCATGGTGGGCAGCACATTTTGGTGCTTTTAGATTTATCTGACAGCATCCTCCAGTTCTTGGTTACAGTCATGTGCTCTAGTTTATATGATAAATAAAGGAATATCTTATCTTACATTCACCTAAAGTAGGATTTTGGGTCCCCAAACATGTTTGAAAACCACTGATCTACCAACGCGCATGGATCATCAACTTTGAATAATTTCACAAGATGTTATGTTATATACTAAATAGACTAAAGTAAACTTCAGGGGATGTATACACCTCTGTATGTGATTATTAAAACTAGAATAATCAAAATGACAAAACTACTACCAATAAACTTATATCTCTTTTTCGATGGCCATCTCTGTGTCAGTTCACCTGTAGGAGGGAGGTCCTCTGCTCATTCTTCTGAACCTTTGAAGAAAGATGGTGGAACTCAACAGCCATACGGCCAAGGTGGGCCAACAGCTGGTTTGGATTGGACTCCTCTGCAAATATGCTAAAGGAACTCTCCAATCTCTGTAGCTGGCTAGCAAGCTCCATGTTTTCCTGTGGCAGGACAGGAATTACTCCTGCTCTTGCCATTGCTCCTGCCTAAAGTCACAGACACAATTGCAAAAGCAGTCAGTCCAAATGACTCATTGGGGGGGGGATCTTTACAAAAGCTGTTTCACAAGACATAGGATTGGTCATTCAAGTTGTCATGTTCTCATTGTTCTCTCATTGTTTCTATTAATAACAGTAGTGCATTTGTCCAATTGGTCCTGTCAAAAACAGCTAGGTCTATTAAACAACATTAAAGACTAAAATGGCAACCTTAATGATAGGAGCTGCTACAGAGTACTCTGCTTTGGTTTGTGTATAATTTTAGAACATGTGATTGTCTTGTCAGTTTCATAACAAGACAAGACAAGAGGTTAAATTCCAAATGTGCCTAAAATATTCTGTAAAAGATTACCTACTAGGGCATTCACCGGGATGTTATATACATGAATCAATGGTATAATTCTAGTCAGGGATAATCCTGGACTTTCCCTTACTGACTCAGGCTGGAGCTCCCAGTATAGAGTTGAGTGAGTCCAGGCTGGAGCTCCCATTATTGAGTTTGTGTGTGAGTAATTGTACCAAAAAGATAAGTTCTCAATATAGAAAAAATGAAAATGGAAGAGAAAGGCTGAATTCAGCTTAAAAGATTGCTGCTATTTTTTCAGTGTTAGTTAAAACAGTATCCTCATTTATTCTTAGTCATAGTTCATTTAATTGATGATATACAAACTTGAACTGGAACAAAAAATAACCTTTTTTATCATAAAATGAAAAAACCCTGTTAGGAGAATATTAGTGTTGGAAAAGCTGAGTAAAATAGTCAGAAGTAATCACCTTTATCATGCCAGTTGACCCCTGGTACTTACAGTTTGGGAATCTGAAGTCTTGTCTTCTATGTTCACTACCTCATACTCAGATAAGGCCTCCTAAAAAGACAAAAGGATTAAATAACTCCATAAACAGTTGGTAATAAAAACACATTGCATTCAAATAGATAGGGAAAAAGGAGGACACTTAATTCAGGCAGTGCTCTACATTAAAAAATGCTTCAGTAAACCAAAAGAACCAAAAGACCTTTCATTTCAGAACACTGTCCAGACACAATTTTTCAAGAATCTCATGCCAAATATCAATCATTCTACAATAATATTAATAAATCTACAGGCTTCAAATGTTCTTATAACAGAACCCCCCTGCCACCACTAATATATACATATAAATCCATTAGTTTCTAGCTACTTATTGCTAACCTTCAGTTTAGGTGTATGTTACTTACATTGGGCTTCTCAGGATGGTGAACATTTCCCAAGGGGCATGGCTGTTCCTCCCTTTGGTCAGTACTGGGATGCCCATGTGGTTTACCTTGAAGAGATCATGACCAAAGTAAACACAAGCTCGAGGTTTCATTAACAACTGATCGCTAACATTGTATTCTGTATTACATATCTGTGGCTGCTTCAAAAAAATCTATTACCAACGAGTCTATAAGACATACTCTGTTTCTCAGTGTGAGCAGCTCCCCCCACACACAGACTGGTGGCAAAGCTGGAGGACTTGAGGGCCTCGTTGTCTCTAACCAGCTCCTCCACCCTTTGACGAAGCCTCGATGCCTCTGACTGAGACTCCTCCAGTAGGTCACCTACAAATAAAATCAGCACAAGATGAGTTCAGAGATCTAGATCTCTGTTAAACCCAGAATTTATTCCAGGTAATGTAACACATTATATTTAAGATAAGATTAGATATTCCTTTATAATTATTTGTTAGATAACCAAATAAACCAAAGGCTAAAACTAAAGAACTGCATAATGTAAGCAGGTATTTCATTTTGTATCACAAGTAGTCATTAAACAGAATTAGTCAGGCAGATTTACCAGAACGTATCCATGTTGCATACAAAATGTCGTTTTGCGTCATAAATTGGGTAATCAGAGCCTCAAGGTACATTTAATAACATTAGACTCATTAATATGCAAGCATTACAGAATGACCACCAATGAAAAAATCAGGTTTTACTGCATTCCTCCTTTTATGCCAGGAGACAATATTGGCTTTGCTACTGTATTCATAATTTGATTGGTTTGCACAGAAATTACACAATAATTCCCAAGTTTTGAGATGTGGCGGGCACTAGAGGTTCAAGATCAACATAACTGATTTAATTAGAGCAGTTACAAATGATGTTTAAACTCATTGCCTGTACTGAGGCAAATTTATAACCAATCCAAAAAAGATAGAAAGATAAGGAAAAGGGAGTAAGAGGAAGAAACAGAATATCCAAACACAAGTTCAAATCAGATGATTATAATTTCTGTTAAAATAAGAAAATAATAAGACACGTAGTAGGACACCAAATTTCAATGTAAGAAGAAAGCTTACATTAGCTCCATCTCCAGAGTCATGGATTAAGTAATCTATCAGAAACAGTTTATTGGCTGTGTAGGTTTTCGCATACATGGAATTTTGCTTTGGTTTAATGCCTTTCACAGGTACTTCGTATAGAATGACAACACAACAATATTCAGATTTTACATTAGGATTGACTACATACAGGTGGAAATAACAGACAACAAAGCACAATGGTGCAGAGAATGATTCAGAGGTTTTGAAATAAATGTTATCACGTTAGTTACATTCATGCCTAAGGTAGATGAACATGCATGAACATATACCTGTATAAGTAGAATGTACAGTACAGTACATACAATACGTTTTTGACACCTACCTAAGCTTTTTAGTCCTTTCATTCTCTCTCTCAATATATTGTTCTCCTCCATTAGCTGTCGGTAGCTGCTTCCACCCCCAGCCTCTTCTCTGGACTTGGCCTCACTCCCACCAGGATCATAGATGCGGTATGGGCCTTTCCCTTCCATCGCAACCGCTTCACTTACTAGACATGATGCTCTGAACTAAGCAGACAAAACAATTTTAAATTAAATTCAATGTAAAGATAATGTAAACTAGTCAACAATACGTTATGAAAAAACAAACAAATGATTCAAGCATATGAATTTGTGCCTTACAGAAAATAAACAGCCATGAAAGAAGCTATAAACATAAAACACAAGCTGCATAATATTAATGTTATCGGTTACCCTCTGATACAATTTACAATGCAATGGGACACATCAGAATGTCACCAACAAAGAGACTTCTACAAACAGCTATTCATGGAACCCATTTAACTGTGCCCAATCATGTGGTTAGGAATTAGATTGGCGATAAAATGTAAATGTAATGTATGTCAACATTCACAGAGTCAGTGTTCATGCATCATAAGGCAATGTTCAACAGAGGCACTGTACTATGAGATGAAATCACCACCTTCATAATCTCACATTAAAACTCTAAATAAATGTGTGTAGTAGTACTGTAACAAACCACTGAAAAATAAAAATAACTATCTGGTAGTGAAGACGACTGAAATATCATGCACCCATTCAACCCTATTGTAAAATGTTACTGTACCCCCTTGGAGTCTTTTCGACCTCTTGTTCTCTCTTCGTTCATAACTCAAAGAGCGGCAGACCTAATATATCCACTCCAGCAAAGATAGGGACCGTTAGGGATGATAATGACAAGCCCGTTGGCAAAAAAGTTATACAAACAAACATACCTCTCTTTCTCTCCTTTTAACGAGTCTGGTTCAAGGCAAAAACGAAACGACTGAGTCAATAGCATCAGCATATGCATCAAGTGACAACACTGAGCTTACGTTAACATTTATGTTGACTCAACCGAACTGCTGCGTTGGTAACAGAGGAAATGAGCCTATTGTAAAGGGAAAAGACTAAATGCCACGGGAAGTCGGCAGTCAAACGGCTATCCAGCTAGCAAACTGACCAATATCAGACACAATGCAAGCTAGCAGGCGTTAGCTTTGCTGACTGGTGAATGACTACTGGTACTAGTTTTCGTTGTTGTCATGCAAATAGCAAGCGACAACGCCAGCTAGCTGTTGGCTAGCGTTAGATGATCACGGGGGATTCGTTAGCCGACTAAATAACATATGCTGCACTTATATCATCGACAAGCAACGTTAGTTCGGCAGCGTAATAAGCGGTTAATTAGAAATAAAGCAAAGAGTAAAAGCGGTGTCTTTTGCTTTAGCTACCTCTCAGCTTGAGTGGCCTGTCATCTCTTTCTCAGACATCTATTGCGGAAGTGGTTTGTGTTTTTTTAAATAATTCTTTATTTCAAAGGGCACATGAACATTAACAGTATGTACATACAAAACGTCCACACCAGGAGTAAATATGGTTACATGACGAAGGAAATGGGAACAAAAAAGTTATGCAAAATTGAAAGCGAAAATATTGCTCCATAAGAAATGTAACCAAAAATATATACTTTTAATTGGCTTCTTTATCCCAAAGTATCCTGTCACTGTGCCAATCGATACAATTCTTGATTAAAAAAGTGATAAGAACGTCTGCTAAATGCCTATAATGTAATGTAGTGCAATGTCCAAAATTTGTTTCGAGTCCACCCATTTGTAATTAAGTATGTGGAGTTTTCCCAATTTCAAACTCAACAGCATAAAACAATGAAATATGTTTCCTTCTCATTACCGTCAAGAGATGTGAAGATGTCTTAATCCTGAAACTGGATTGTTAGCCCAGTTTTCCTTCTTATATAGTGCTGAACGTCCACCCAAAATATTCTAGCATTGATCATGATTGAACAAATGACAAATTGTTTCTTCTTCTCGTCCACGAACAGGTATATTGAACATCGACTCTAAAGATATTCGTTGTATTTTCGTTTCTGAATATATTCGATGCCTATTTTTTGGAAGGAAACTTCTTTAACGTTATTACTAACACATAATTTGTCAGTCTGTGCTGCAACCTGGGAAATTCCACCTTTGGTGGAAACAGCACTCGTTGACTGGCAGCTCAGCGGACCATTGGGCGTGGAGCTCGACTAGCGCGGCCCACCCACAGCATGGGTTTTGTAAACAGTGGAGCTAACATCTCTCTATACATAGTCTACGATATTTCACGTTAAAGCTGCAAAGTAGGCAAAACATCAGCTTATTAAATATACTTGATTAGTTGGAAACATGAAAATAAATTACCAGATGATAATTTGTGCTTGGTTGATGAATCAAATAATATTTAAACAATTCCCCATTTTCCTGTTGAAGGAATGGTAAGGATGTTTGATTGTTTATGTTTGTTTATTTAAATGGGATAGTGCATATTAGTGTACATTTATAGTCAAAGGTAAATATGAAAGATTTAGACTAACATATTTAGCAAAAACCTCACACTGCATAATAATATATACTACCTAGTGCATGCTAGGAGCCATACTACCTAAAACGTATTCTATCTAATGTGAACATAACCTCAACCTGTACAAGAAATTCCCACTATCACTCAAGTTCATGTCATTCACAGTTCATGAAAACAGAATAGAGCAGCCTACTTGAAACTCACTCTGCACAATAAACAAGTCCTTACACATGAAATACACCCTTACTCGTAAAATGCATAGATTTTTAAGATATATTTTGGGAGCAGTTATGATTATCCAGTAACTATGTTTTATTTGTTTTATCCTAAATGAATGAAGGATTGTTAATCCTATATAGCACTTGGTATTGTGTTCCAGGTCTAGGGGCTTGATATAAAAACTCTGACTGACCAAAGGCACATTTTCTAAATGGAACTAGATAGTCACACCAGGAGCCTGTCCTAGTCGACCTGTTTGAGATTTTCTTTATAGACTCTTGTAGAAGAGGTAAGGCTACACTATAGCAGATTTTATAAATCAAGGTAGAAACTGCACAATTTATTACTAAGACTATTAAGATAAGGATGTTCAAATGATTTGGTGGTCTATAGATGTTCTTATTATTCCAGAAAGAACTCCATTTTACGAAAGAATTGTTCAAACAATCTTGTATGATGTATACTTTCACACCACACAGGCTATAGGCTTGTTTTTCAGCAGCTATATAATTCAGTTTTGACCAGCTTGTTGCAATAATGGGATCTTATGGAGAGTACTAGATAGCAATAAAAAAAACTTTAAACTTTAAACTTAATACTCCTACCTATGCTCCTGAGCAAAGCATAAGGAAAAAATAACTAGAGTTGGTCCCTAGGCAGTGCAGCTGCTCACTGCTCTTATACAAAAGGATGGGTTGAATGCAGAGGAAACATTTCATTGTAACTTTGTGCAATGACAAATGAATAAAGCGTCTTCTTACTAAGCTGACGTAAGGTGACAGAAAACTGGTAATGCTAAATAAAACATCTTATTGAGGTCAGGATGGATACCTGCATCTCCAAGTGAACCTTAGTTATCGTC
The DNA here is from genome assembly GCA_900302585.1 of Regalecus glesne. Classification (NCBI taxonomy): domain Eukaryota; kingdom Metazoa; phylum Chordata; class Actinopteri; order Lampriformes; family Regalecidae; genus Regalecus; species Regalecus glesne. Next base: position 11,203 of record OMLC01046514.1, read on the forward strand.
ATATCATCACCAATATTACGGAGAAGTGCACTGTCTAATGGTTTATGTGTATTTAAACTTTCCACAAGTATAATTTTAATAGTGAGTCACCGGGGCTGGTAACTCACATTAATTGAAACAAAGTACATTATCTCACCCCCAATTATGAAGACCACTCTCTGCATTCAAAAGTGCAACATCTATTGTCGAGTTGTTGGTATTGTCGTTTGACTATCACAGCACTTGATTTGCACTCACAGTAAAAAGCAAACCATATATTGATCACACTAAACAACATCTCCTGATGGTGTTTTAAAATGGCAGATATTGGCAAAAGTGCTATTGTGGGAGTTGGGTAAAAAGCAGATGATTCACTCGTGTGTTGAAGTCTAGTGTGAATACCCTCTCTTTATTCATTTACAACAATCACAACCACACTAATTGTCTCAGAAAAGCAACGTCATCACAGGGCTTGCAAGACAAGGGAAACACAACATGCATGTAAACATGGGCAGGATGGCTGTGAATTCTAACCGTATGAACTTGCTAATTGTCCAGCGGATGAATAGCCACTACACAATGTACCCACTATCATTCTTTTATCTTGCCGACTTGGATTTACTGTTATTATTCATGTTGCTTGATGGTAATGGTTAACGTCTAAGTACATGGCACTGTTAATGGTTACTGCTTGGAAGGACTCACCCAGGAAAAAAACCAACACAGCACACAATGCAGGGCTGCTCAGATTTAACTTCTTCAAACAAAGTAGCCAATTGCAGAAGCAAAAAGGTGCGTCGTTGCAACAAACATCACGTGTTGTTTTTGGCTTTAATTAGTATATATATATATCTTTCATACTGCTGAAACAGAATAGCTCATTAGCTGATGGCTGCTGAGGCCAAGCTTATTCTCTACTGTACAGGAAATGTCATCTAACACGTAGCCCGATGCGCTGCAAACTGTAATCCTCTCTGCTTTCATTCTGTTTGTTTACCTTTCCATGAAGATCAAATTTTAAATATTTTCAAAGTAACCCAAGTACAGTAGCTTGAAATGAGTGTGAACACAGCGTCGTGTCAAAGGGCCCAGGCTTATGCAAAACACACCTTGGCCTGCTGAGCAATGGAGGTAGTCCACTCTACTACCTCTCAACCAGAAATCAGCTGACATTCATCCATTCTCTGATTGAAAAGACAGCATGTACTTCTTTTTAATCAACAAATGGGTGACCTCATTTGTGTTCCTTAGGCTTTGAATCTGAGGGCACCGTTTTGAACAGATATGAACTGGGCCTTTGATTCAGTTATGCTGTCTATCTACATTTTAAGATGAAGTCATAGCCTGAGGTCTGTCATTTGTTTTACACTTAAATGAAAAATGTCTCTCAGGGAGTAATATGATACACCAGCAGAGCAGAATAGGACAGATTTAATTCTCTCTCTCAAACACGGTATGATTGTCTAGCCAGATGAAGACTTTTAACTAGAACTAAAAAACACGTTTTGCTACATTGTCTATCAGATTTAACCCCCCAAAAACAATTAAAAATCAAGCTCCATCTTAAAGATCGTGACAGTATCCAAAATTTGGGGTTGTTATCATGAGATAGGTAGCCTCATTTAGATAAATTTTAATGAGCAAATATAAAAGCATTTAGGTTAGACTTTAGCATAAAGATAAATAGACAGACAGATGTATGTCTAAATATTAGCCTTAGCTTGTAGAATAGTCACAATGAAAAGATAAATATAAATGATAAGAATTAAGTTTTGCATCGTGTTGGACATCATTATCCTGACACACACTGAGACAAATAAAAGAATAAAGTCATTCAAATTTGCCAAGGGGGAAAAAAGCTAACAAGTCTTAAGCTTAAGACGCATAGCATGAAAAGATACTTATCTATGTATTATATGATAATACAAACAAACAAAAAAAACTCACCCACACATTCTGCTAGTGTCTGAGAGGCATTTTTTAAGGAAACTGGTGAATGGGGGGAAGCAATATTGCTGTGAGACTCGGGGAATTCCCACATAACCCAGTAAAGGGCCTGAACAGAACCTGGTATGTGTCCAGCTGTGTGGCCTGCCTTTAGCAAGTAAAATGACAAGTGAAAAATATGAATGCACTAAATTCATCTTTAGTATACCAGTGCATAGCCAGTGAGCTTCGTATTTTCATGCATTCGACCCAGGCTAAAAGGGGCAACGTGACCACGGCCAGACCTCACCTTGATATAACAACACATAATATCATGGACAGAGTCAGTAATTACAAAGAAAGAAGTCCTGGTGACTCCTACTGCTGCGATGACAAGTATGTACGTATGTGATTATGGTTCATTTGGCCGAGCTGAGCCTGCCACACTCAAGGAGACAATGAATTAAACAGAAATCCAAAGCCAAGGGAAACCCTCCCATGTACAGTAATACATTTCAACTATACCGCTGAATTTTCTCTCTTTATATTCACTGGATAACATCGAATGGAAAGACTTGAGGTTTTACATGCCTTAAAATAAAAAAGCTCAACTGCAGCAGACTGCATTTGTTGCCATGGATTTTGGCCTACTGCGGGGGATTTCCTCGCTGCATACGTCTTTTTTTTTCTTCTTTCCTCTTTTAAGATGGCCTGACAACAGCTGCACTCACACATATGCAGTGAACTAAGACGCAGACTGGAACAGAGACAGTGCAGCTTCACTATCAGCTGACAGACATCTTGTAACACTGCATGAACAGGTATTTATGTGAGTCCAAGAGAAATGTTACGAGGTTCCTGTAGAATAAACTCAAAGTGACCTCATGTTGTCTTTATTCTATAAACTAGGTTTTGGTATGGTTCACTAAGTTAAAACAGGCCTACAATGTGGTTGGGTGGGGTATAAGAGATCGGATTGGTGGTCCCTTATCTATGTTTCTATTGAAGGTTTGGACATTTCAGCTGCTGAAAGCAGCCCTATAACTAAATTGATTTGAGTGACATTTGAAAAATGCTGCTTTAAATGCGCCATTTCTTTAGATTGTCCATGCAAATGACAGTGACGGTAATTAACGTGAGGAAGGCCGCAGTATATTCAGTTCTCAATGGCCAGAAACACTCCATATATAGTTTGTTCAATAAAACATGCAGAGAATTAGAACGGGGAGTTTCCTAATGCAATTCTCCTATTTCCCTCTCTGCTCAGCACAGTGTTGCTGCCAACATTAACAATGTTATACAATCTGCCACCCACGCCAGCTACTGCACACTTGCACCAAACACAAACACTGATGAAAGTCTGCTGTAATCACACACTCATCAAAAACCTTGTTCAGGCATTCAAAATGTCATCAAGTCCAAATCCAGATGAAAAGCAAAAAAGAAGGCATTACTTTTTTTTAAATTTTGTCTCGTTTAATTCAGGTCTACGTGATACCAGAAGGTCATACAGCAACCATGGCATACAACCTAAAAGCAATCTTGAATCACTTACAAGTCCCTGGTAGGGTGGGTTAGACATGTAGCAAGCACTTCCATACCAAACATAACAGCTACATACTAAAGGACTTTGTAAAAAAAAAACCAGTATACCCTGATAGACAGGAAGGCAAGGCATGAAATCCTGTTTGGACGAGTACAAGGTGATGATAGGTCACTTGGCTTGGCAGAGGAGTGGCAGCAGAGAGGGGTATAGCAGATGCTGATGATTACCCATACAGTTCTTTTTTATAGACACTCGCGTCTAAAATATTGACAGGGAAGTCTGTGTATGATGTGAAGGTTTAAAGTTAGGAAATCTTAATCTTCTCCCCCACAGAGCGCCTGCAGGGTTTTACGGTAATCTCCTGAGGTATCACCCTGAGGGAGAAAAAAGATCAGTTTGGTGAGATATTGAGTTTCAGGAATACTTCTTATTTCAATGTGATATTCTATTAACATTTAGCCTGACTGTAGTCAATGGATAGGATCAATTGAGGTTCGTTGTTGTTTCCTTTGAAACTATTAGATTAAAACTTCCTGAACTCTACCATCTACCATTAAATGAACAGGAGTCATAGCAGCATTCATACAATGTTCCACAGGTCTTAGCTAAAATCCCTGAAATCATTTTTATAGCATAGTTAAATTGACTGGAACTATCATCCAGACAGGAATGATCCCCTCAATCACAAGGCCCAGATAAAGAGACATATATGTATGTCTTTATCTTGACAAGTGATATCTCTTTGAAGGATTTTGTTTTGCATGCACCCACAATGATGGTCAGAAATGAAGAAGTCATCCAACAAACACATGTAGAGCTGGTTAAAGGTCAGATTAGAAATAAAGGAAACAATTTCTCAAGTATAAATCACTTGTACTGCTTCATTTGACAAATATTAATGAAGTCATAAAATTCTTGTCCTGTTAAAACAATACAAAAGCATTGTCTTATTTTTGATTGTCTAGTTTATTGCTCACTACTCAAAGAATAATTGACAGAATATTGATCCATGCTCCAGAATTAGATCAAATTTCAGGAATATGAGTAGAAGACACCACGCACGCACACATGCACACGTGCACACTCACACATTTAGAATTAGCCTTCAGGCTTATTTTTTTCCGCGAATTGAAATATAGTTGCTATTTGGCATTTCCTGTCTCTTAGGGTGTTAGCCAATCACACACAGGACAGAGGAAGCCAAGCATAATGGGGAAATTCCTTAACAGCTGTGGTGCAGTAGCCACAAACTTATTATAGTCCACCACAGAAAACTGTAGATTACAACCCAAACGCCCCACTAAGATAGGACATGTGAAATGTACATGGTTATAGACAACATGGATGTAATTAGAAAAACATTCACTGCACACACCCAAGACATGCAGAAGGGAACACAACAAGCCCACAAAGTGTGTTAATAGACAGAAGAGATTGACTTACAACCATAGTTTCTACCTGGATGAAATCATGGAGGGAGGCATCATGTGAGTCCTTGAACTCTTTGCGAATATTGAAAAGGTCAATCTCACAACGGGAAACCATGATGCGGATCAGTGCTCGATCATCTGTACCAAGACCCTGAAAGACAGTTCCAAAGATGTTGTTTACTTCAGTTTTAGCTTTTTACCCACTTTTCCAAAGGGTATGAAAGATACTCCATAAAGCAAACACAAAACAAAACATAGGTATATTCAAACCCCATACATTAACAAAGGGTTCCATTCAATAGCTTTGGCTGGCACCCCCAGTGCCTGGTGTGGGTGGTTTTCCTGAAGGCCTATTGTTACAACTAGTCAAGGACATTGGCAGCTTGCTACACTGCAAGAAACCAGAACAATAGATTTACCTTCATGGCTTTGTATAAACGGTCAGCAAAATATAAGGGCTGATTCTTTACACTGCAGACTGCAAAGCAGAAAGAGACAGGAAGGGCTAAGGATGAGCCACAGATTTGTCAGCACTTTAAATGGCACATCACTCAGGAGGGAAATTCTATCAGGGTGGAAGTCTTGATCAGTCATTACCTATTGCATAAAAGGCATTTTTCACATCTCCTGACATCTCCTTCTTGATAATTTGTTCAATGTCTTTGTTGGTATATCTGACAAACTCCTGGAACACTGCAAATGGTCAAACAAATGTATTATCAATTCTCATTGGGTTCAATAGAATTAAAAGTAATGAACACAAATAGATAGAGTTCATCTATCACTAAAACTCATCTGAATTACGTCTTACCCTTCCTCAGGTGAGGGAAGCTCCTTGTACAAAGAAGACTCATGAACTTAATCTCCATGTCATCAGATTCAGCATTGCATGCATCCGCAAGTTCCTGTTAGGTTTAACAGAAAATGGCAAAAACACGTCATTTTATTTGCACTTTATTTGTAATGTATTTGGTGTTACCTCTAATGATACAATCAAAAAGTATACAGTAATATTGGGCACAATATATTGTTAATTTACCTGGGCATCTGCGTCAGCTCTTTCCATGTCTGCTGGGCCTTCTTCTCTGGCACCCTAGAGTTTTAACATGTGTAGCTATGAGAAGATGGTTTCAATGGTGATCATCACAGTAAAGCTTCACGCTAACATCACAGAACATACCTGTTTCTTTGCCACAGACTACCATTTTTTTAAAGTGGGCTGTTAATGAATGTCACCATAGCTGACTTTTACTTTCTATGTCAGCTAGTGTCTAGACTGCAACAAAGCTGTGTGTGTGTGTGTGTGTGTGTGCATGTGTGTGAATGATGAAAATCTTCTAATGAAGGATGACATTACCTGCACCAGAGACACAAGAATCCGAGAGAAGTGTCCTGAGGTGTCTGACTGGATGTCCTCCTCTAAAGTCCTCTTATAGCCTGCAGAACATAAGTTCATGATTATTTAATTTACATTATGTGCAACATATTTTTGTAACAAGAGTGTGCCTGAAAAGTTAATATCACTCCATTGTAGAGGATGCCAAATTTTAACTTGCCAGACTCATAGGCAGCTGCCATGGCTTTGATCTCCTCATTGTTCCTGGTGACCAGGATTTCAATCAGGGCATGTTCATCAGTCCCAGCCCCCTGTCACAATCGAGAGATGCAAATTCACAAGTAAACCATAATGTACGCCAATTAATGCATACGTATCAATCATGACGGATAAGAAAAGCGATGACAGATTGTAGAACGTTTGCAGTCTCTCTTTGCATGGTATGATATAAATCTGATTATTTTTCTATCTCAATATTTTCATACTTCATCTAATACTGTAATTCTCTAAAACTGGTGTTAATCACCACATGCCCCAGAAACAGTGTCGGGAGTTTTTTGTCAAATGCCAGTGACTAAATCACTGCATTCATAGCTTAATACAGTGGTGAATTGACTTTTTACTGCTTCAAGATGTCACATGAATAGTGGTTTGAGGGCAGTGAGTGTGACACTGATATCCAGTTATCAGAGTTCAGTGTTATATCAATGTGCTATTGGCCTTGCAATTACCAAATGATCTAAAATAAGTTTGTCAAAACAATTAGATAAAATACTATACTAAATAAAAATAACATTCTACAAAATACTATAAAATACCATACTAAATACTGTCTTCATTCATTTATGCATTTATTTATTTTCATCGTGAGGGCAAATTTTTGATTATAGTGCGACGCAAACAAGTCCTCAAAAGCTATAAATATGTTAGGTTAATGAGAACAATTGAGATTGTCTTTGATAAATAACTGAAGGTTATTCATGTCTATAAATATATTGAGTATGGTCAAGTACAGTAAGATGAACTGACCATCACGTGATTGCCTTAATATTCTTCCAGTGATCTCTTTGCCACATAAAGCAAACTTTATCCATCAGGCATTTGATAGTTGATGGAAGCTGATACAGCAACCCAGAACAATAGGATGTGTTAAATGCAGAGATTTACAAATTTATCTTTATGGTACAGATACAGAAAAAATATTATTTTTATCATTATTATCAAGTAGTCCATGTATCAGGTTTGCAATTTTGAAGTCTAGTGTGAGCACATGAGCAGATTTCTGCTGTTTTGATTGTAAACCATAACACATAACGTATCTTTATCTATCAAGCACATCCGTCAGGCGTCTCAGGAATGAATCTGTAGGTAGCATGCCATGCATGGGTCATTTGACCCAACAAAAGAGCCCGAATCATGATGAGATTTGCATCAGCTCCCATAGTACCTCCATTGCCTTTTTCATCATTTTGGCATCAAACTCAGCTGGAGTCAGCATGAGCCCGATGATAAGCCTCTCCAAGTTCTTTGACAGCTCAGATTTCAGGTCCTTCATCAGATCCTATGGAAAAAAAATTAAACACAGAGTAACATCTCATGACTGGAAACAGGAAACAGCACAAGGTAAATAGGTAATGAGATAGTGTGGCCCAACAGCACCTTCCTATACTCAATAATGCTGGTAGTTAAATAGGTCAAAGTCGTTTGAATAAGGTCATCTGAATGTAGATTTTTTTTAAACAGGAGGATGTTTCAACATTCATCTGAATTTCATATTTAGCTCTGAGTCAAGAATTTGAGCTACTTAAATCTACATAAAGCTACATCTCTGTTCCTTATCAGGGATGAAGAGGGCATTCAGATGAATGTTGAAATGTCCTCCTGTTTTTTCAATCTACATTCAGATGACCTGATTCAAGCTATTTTGGCCTTGTAGTCCTACAAGTTATTCCTTTTTTCATCATAGCATCTTCATTTATCTGATTACTTTTTTATTTTGAATAATATTTCACTCACCCTTCCCAACAGAGATTTGAAAGCTTGTCTGATCTCTTGTCTCTGGGCATTGCTTCTCCGTGTGACAATGTCAATGATAGCATCCTCATCAGTTCCTGTAAACAGTCGAAGAATAGCAAGAGTTAAAACGTATCATAGAGCAGAAGCAGTTAAATGTGCTTTGATATTTGGAGCTGCATACCAAATCCTTTCATCGCTTTCCTCAAAGCTTGGGCATCAGAAGCAGGGTCAAAATTTGCTGCGGGGCGAATTGTTGGTCTTAGCTAAGATTTAAAAAAAGTGAAGAAACAGGAATGACAAAATGTATTAATACCACAAACACACAAAACGTGGGGCGGAAGGGGAAAGCCGTTAACTAATTCTCACTTGATGTTTCTGGGATTCAAAGAATCAGATGGGTTACAGCAATTAACATGCAAAAGTCTGCAAGGCATGCAAAAGCTAATGTTATTCAAGATATTGTCATCAGGAGATTTACTCATTAGATTTCCATAACTCCTCCTGCTTTCCCCTAGTGGCGGATAAAGCTGTACGACAATATCTCATTGACTTTTGAATTGGGAGTGTGCCCTACTGAGATTAGAGGTCATGAGACCAAGCGACAAAGAGGGTGGGTGGCCTAAAAAGAAACAAAATCAGATAGATATTGAGAAAGCCTATTGTTGGTGAAAATGTTGAGGCCTCTGTGATATTTCCTAGTCATTTGTACCCAATTTGAGCGGACCATTGTCACTGCTGGCTAGATTTTAGTGTTCTGCTTTGCAAAATGAACAGCATTGTGAGCCTTTCGACGGTTAGACAAAGCATTTGCTGTGTGCACGTGGCAGTGTTGTGTGGACGAAACTGAGACACTGCAAGGTGGAGATCATTGCAGGACCAGCAGAAAATTAAGATGCATGCCATTACCAAGCCAAACATGCAATGACACATCTATTGTGGGAGGAGATGGGGCCAAACCTGGATTTTGGTCATGGCACTTATTTCCCACATCTTGTAGGCTATCTGTGCAGCTTCAGGGAAGAACTCTCCCGCTACACTGTAATGACCAATGTGACAACAGGACTCAACAAAGCAAACCCAGCAAAACTAACACATCTCCATGGAGTGTGCAGAGGTGAGTAATTTCATTAAAAACGAGGTAAAAGGAATAAGGTCTACATCCTGAAATGGTCCTAAAACTAATGTACTCAGCGGCGTTGTTGGCAAATAAATCAATTTTCAGTGTGTAAACCTTACTCCTCTGTTGTAGTTTTGGAAATTTTGTCTTGCACCTCAATCATTTTTTTCAGGATATATATATACTTGGTTCCTATTCTTAATTTCATAGATAATATGTTGTGAAACAAACCCAGTACAAGAGGTTCCTTCTACTTTGAGAGGTGTGCTTCAAGTTCTCACAACACATGCTAATTTTAGTCTATATAGGACTATGAGGGGGAGCTTGTCTCAAAAGAGGGAATTCCAATTCCTTGGTACAAGGTGTCTTAAAAAAAATAGCTGGACGACTGAAGTTGTGTTTTATCGCCCCCGTCTGGCTGCCTTGTTCAGCTATGACTTACTCATCATCTCCTCCACACAGAATGAGCAGAGTCCTCTTGTATTCCCCTGATGTATCATCCTAATCAGGAGAAAGGAGGATATAAATAAGTTAAAAAATACAGTAGATAATACCACTATTTAGTGAAAAACAGATTTAAAAAATGTCTTCACCTTAATCATGTTAAAGAGGGATTTCTCGTATTTCAGACGGAAGAACTCTCGAATATCCAACATGTCTAGCTCAGAGCGAGAGATCATGATCCTTATCAGGGTGTTGTCAGCTGTGCCAAGACCCTGGAAAAGGAAGAGGAAAATCACCATTGTCAAGATCCAGTCTAGTTTTTTGACAACCAGATCAACCATAATAGCACATCCCAGCTAGTTTGCCATCTGCTAGTAGAAGTGGGTAATGTTTCTGGGACGCACTTCTTGCTGAGGCATGTCTGGTAGAAAAGAGGTGCGGGCCAGATCGAGTGGCTATTTTTACACAGGGTCAGGGTATATTTACCTTCATTGACTTGTACAGGCACTTAGCAAGGAACATGGGGACACTTCTGATACATTGGACTGTAGGAAAGACCAAACATATAACCGTGTGTTAATAAGTGACTCAATATTCCTTGCCATATGAAAAACCAGTGCCAGCCCAGCAAATATTACTTATTTGATTAGCAGGGAATTGAGCAACTCTTACCGACTGCCAACATTAGCCTCTCAAAGTCCCCAGATAGTTCACTCTTTATGCTGTCTTCTATAGACTTTTCTGCAATCTTCTCATATGCATCAAAAACTGGTAAAAAAAAGAGCATTTCTATCAGTGGTATGACGTTTACCATCTCATCCAACCAATGCTATCTAAATACTGCTGTATTTTGCATCAAGTTAAGTGCCTGTCTTCTGTAATGGAAACCGAAGGAACAGTGATAGGAGTTAGTATTACTGCATAAATATCACTCCATAACCGCAGTTTGACTAGACACTGTGCCTCTTTATACTGTTCTCCAGAGGGTTTCAGTGTTGTAGTGGATAAGTCATGATAGGCCACACTGTGAATGTTGCCAAAACTACACCAACCCATCTGGAGGTGAGCCACGCTGCGGTTTCCCAATATCATGATGAATCTGGCCTCATCGGTGCCCCACTGTTCCTCCCCAGCGGCAAACAGGTCCTGAACAGAGAAAGAACCACATGTTGAGAACAGCACTGATTGAAACATTTCAGGCACTCAATAATGCAGTGTCATTTCTATTACTGCCTGCAAAAATATCCTTTATAAAAGTGGAATAATGTTGTAGTTTGTTATAAAATGTTGATATTCGGCACAAAAAATGTAGATTTTGAAATAAAATACACAAACTGGATGAAATGGTTCCCTAATTGAAAATAAGATCTTGAAGTAAGGCAAAGTACCCCACTGGTTTCTGGGTCAAATGATTTCCCTTGGTTCAAGAACCTTTTTGGAATTAGAGGATTTGAAAAGGAAACAACTAACATTTTATTAAGACACTGGATGGTTGTTTCAATAAGATTTCAAGATCACATGCCATGTTTATAACGTTTTTGCAGCTAAGTGTTGATACGGAATTTTCTTTTTAATACAACTCACCTGGGCATCCTGTTCCACAAGGTCAGCATCCACCACTCCTGACTCCTCTCTGGTCCCCTGGCCAAATGAGCACACAATCAATAATGCTCCACAATGACAGGCAGCTTGGAAGTCAATGCGTGAACACTATGGCCAAAAACTATCAATAATTTGCAGACACCTGATTAAAACTTACCTGAAGTAAAACAATCAGCATCTTCTTAAAATGTCCTGAAGTGTCCATAATCACATCCTCCTCAATGTCACTGCCATATGCTAGAGATACGCATGGAAGACAATCCAAGTGAACTTGAACTTAGCATCACAAACCACATATCGATGGAAAGCATACTTAAAGGTGTAATTAAGCTTGAATCCCAACATCTACTTTAAAATAGTCTATTTTACATCAGTCCACACCATGATTCAAATAACCAGAGACATTATAACTCAATAAAACTCACCATCATTGTATGCAGCAACCATGTCTCTTATCTGCTTGTTGTTTCTAGTTGCTAACACCTCGATCAAGCATTTCTCATTTGTTCCAGCTCCCTTGAGAGGACACACAATGTTAAACATGGAATAGCTTCTGCTTCACTTGATGCAACTGGACAATATGAAAGTGTCTTTGAGTTTATTATATTCCAAACTTATCATACCTTGATCGCATCATGGATTTCTTTAGCATCATGGTAGGCTGGAGTTCTCATCAGACTGACAATCAGACGCTCAAACTTGCCGGTCAGTTCATATTTCAGATCATCGATCAGGTCCTGGGTTAATGAGATTTCACCTTGTGTATATGTGTGCCCTTGTAAGTAAACCTAATGTAATATTATTGTAACCTTCTTTAAATAAAGGTTAATATGATTTCTTCTTGAAACAGTTTCACCTCTGTAGAGTTATGAATTCTTATACCTGCCCAAAACTGGACTTGTAAGCTGTGATGGTCTCCTGCCTCTGTGCATTGCTTCGAGAGGTAATCAGATCCAAGATGGTATCTTTATCACTCCCTATAGGGAACACAGTCCAACAAGTCATTTATGTACTACATATTTTCACATGTATCTGAAAAAGGATAGTGTGGCTCCATTTGTGAGTTGGAGGCCCTGTCTGGGCCTCCATGAGGCGATGAGACACTCACCAAGGCCTTTCATAGCATTGTAAAGAGCTTCAGCATCAGCCGTAGGATTAAAGTCTGGAGCATCTCTTATTGTGCCTCGGAATTCCTGAAAGCAAAAAAAGGTTTACTTTTAAGGTGTAGAGCGACGTTTCAAGAAGATGATTTCAGAAAGGGAATATAAGTTAAGAATCAGCTCTTTAGGGACCGTTTGACCTAACCTAAAGTTCCTCACTGGAGGGAAGCTGGGGGCTGTGTATGGCCATGTAGCCAGTGCTGCTAGGGCAGTGCCAGGACCATAATGGTAGACGCTGACTAACTCCCTTTTGAACAACAACCACCTGTCTGTTCCAGGACAGCTGAGCTGTACCATGCTATGTGCTTGTGTGTGTGTGTGTGTGTGTATGTCAGATTGCATACAAATATTGCTTCCCCTATGAATGGGTCTTATACACTCCTTTCAGCTTGTTTCCTATTCTTCAGGGGTTACCACAGCAGATTTTACAGCTTTCATTGGCACTCCATGAGGGCACGGCAACAACGGGGGTCTTTGTTAACCCAGCCTTGACCACTCCTGCATAGAGACTTGACTGATCCATAATGATCGCATAATGATTTGTCAAAATTTAACATTGGATGCCCTTCCTGACACAGCCACTAACCCTATGGATGGAAGCGCAAGTAGAGGGCTGGATGTTATCCCAGTATTCACGGACCATGCCCATGCCTGTCACCATAATGGAGCTAATACCCGATGCTTCAGACATTGCAATACATGATAGCTTCTGCAATATTGTATCACTGGTTATGTAATGTAAAAATGCAGTTTGACAGAAGGAAATAACATTTAAAGAAATGCAACAATAGGCGAACTAGTTATGCCCCTGATTGTGACTGTCACACCTCAGGATCCCTTTTCATGATACTATGAAGCTGTAGGCTCATTCACTCCAGGGGGGAAAGATGAGAACGTGGGCTACGTATCAAAGGTTCAAACTGCAGCTGCTGTCTTAGACATTCCTACTGCATTGGGGCAGTCAGCCAGTCTGTCTTCGAATTCAGCTAGTGGGGCTCCTGCACATGCTCAGATGATGTGCTTTAGCATTACCACAGCCACCATCACTCTTCACGACAGCTGGAGAGCCTCACCCAGGTAGAAACAAGACCTCAAACACAGGCCCCTAGCAACAGGGTTTCTGTTTGCCATACCTTGTGGAAGACTTCTGTTCGCTAATGCAATATGCAATGTTATGTAATGTCTTGATCGTGTTAAACTAGAGGTGATGTTATTAACAACAGTCCTGCCTCTTTACATGACTCCCAGATGAGGCCCTTATACTGTCAACAAGACAAGGCCACAGAGCTGCTGTGGTATCAGGATGTAAATAATAGTAATGACACCGTCAAATGAGAGCGTAGTCATGCTTTTTTTTTTACATTCAGATTCAAGAACTTTATTGTCATTGTGCAAGCAAGCACAATGAAACTGCAGTTGTGTCAGCCTCAGATGGTGAATACAGCCAATCTAATATACATCCCACCCAGTTTGTCAGCTGAAACATACTATAGGCAACACAGGCAATGATGACACCCTACACTACTGCCTCAACAATAGGTAGGAGACACATGGCTCAGGGGTTCAGGCTGCAGTAAATTAGTTCAGTTCTCGTTCAACCTACGCCCTGGTCATCTCTGCTTAAACAGCCCATGGGACAAATTTATGTTGTAAAGACATAGATTCTGTATGAGGCTGATCATAACTCACTCTGTGCAGAGCAATGCATGTTATACTGGCATTCTTTAAGAAGGATGTAGCTCCCTTACCTTCCCCATATTTGGTCTTTGGAGTCAACCCTGTGCAGGAGTCAGTAGTGTAAAACCTGAAAGGAGAAAAATGCTGCAGTCAGATTAGATAAACTCACAAGGTATCGCAGTCCTGTGAAGGAACACATTCCCAAGCTGTGCTGAGAATGATCTCACAAACAAAGATCTCCATGTCTAAATGTTTAGATAGTTCCTTAAATGTCAATCATGAGTCAAAACTAGAGACAACTCATCATATCAAACAGAATGATGTGTTTTCAGTGTCTTATGTGAATTTCACCAGCTGGAGTTGGAGCAGTGGGTTACACATTTTACCCAAAATGACTTCAGAAACCACCACGAGGTGATCCCTTGGGATTGTGAGTTCTTAAAGCACAGCGGTCCAGCTGGAGGTATGCATGGCATTGCACAGGAATAAAAAGACCAACAAAGGGACCATTTCATATTGAGTCACTTGACCTCACATTCACCCGAGTCCAGAACATGGGCACATGGATTCTGGACATCGTGTCATTTTAACCACTCAACAGTTTGCCATGGAAACATCTAGAAAACTCCCTACTGCATGACAGTAAGACTATCTGGACAGGTGTGGAACTAAAACTCTGGTGGAAAAAGCCCACTGTTTCAATCACTCAGCTCACACGATATAGAATTCAGAAAGGAGAAGTAGGCAACGATGTTAGTTCCTGAGGGTGACCAGAGGGAAATTAAAGGATTTTAAACGCTCTTTTCCTGATGTCATTGTCTTGTCAGACAAAAAAAAGGATTGATCTAGTCTGAAAGTACCGTCAGTCTCGGTATGTGTGTGATCATCCCAGGGCCACACCCATGTCTGTACCCCACATTAAGGCGTCAACTAGCATTTTAATACAAGCTATCTACCATTATACGTATCTGGAAAGATTATTTTAATCAACGGCCCCTGGTACCTCAACAGTATACGATTTACATGAGCTTAAACGAAAAATACCGTGGAACCTCTGCGACATAATTTAATTTCTGACGCAACCTCAGTGATTTAAAGATTAAGCCGTTTTTAAATACCTTTTCTTCCTGTCGTCGGTGGGAACGGTTCCGCTGCCTGTCCTCTGTCCGTCCTATGCTGGCTAAAGTTCGACTGTCCCCGTCCGTCTCTTCTGACGTGGTGCAACGGGACTGCGGGGCGTTCTGACCGATTTTGCATCCCCTGAAAAACTATTTCACGCTCTTCTCCATGCGGCTGATATATTCAAGTTAGATTGGCCCGTCGGGGCAGCAGTATACTTTAAGACCCCTTAAACTCACATAACGGTTCACTCGGAGACGCTTTCGTGCAGAGGAGTGAAACGAATTTATTTATTCATTTTGAATTTGTTGGATGTAGTGCTGGCATGGCAGTTTCCCATTTGATTGCCAAGGCAACTGCCATCCATGGTAGTAAAATAACAAAATAATAAAATAAATAAATGAGGAGATAGATAGATAGATGGATGGATGGATGGATAGATGGACAGACAGACAGTCAGACATATAGATAGATAGATAGATAGATAGATAGATAGATAGATAGATAGATAGATAGATAGATAGATAGATAGATAGATAGATAGATAGATAGATAGATAGATAGACAAAAATATTATGTTGCTAATTTTGTTCTCTTGTGTCGAGGTCACTTTAAATTCAACACAAGGGGTACATATTCTGTTGGGGATACAAATTCTAGCATGACCCTAGCGCACTCCGGCGTGTGCTTGCCTCAGCACTTAACGAGGGAAAACCTCTACGGCCAATAAATCACTGCTGAGATGTACATCTCGAGGTACCACCCAGATTCCACAAAATGTGGAAAAAACCCCGGGTAGATACGTTATTTGAATTTAAACTAGCCGGGATTTTAACGCCACGTTGCCTGTTTTAGTGCCACTTTTGTCTCTCGATGAAGACTTTCTACAGGAAAAGTAAAACAACCGCTTGTATGTGAGCACACATTAAGGGGTATAAGGGTCTGACATTCAAGGTTTAGCCTTTAGACATCAGCACAGATTGGAGGTGTGACACATCAATAGAGAGACACAACCCTCGGCCTGCGTCGTTCAGCTGGTGGAGTGGTGTAACTGTCACATTCATGTCGGGAGATCTGGCCTATTAGTTCAGGTGTGGCTGTGAATGGGGGCTCAGCTGGCACTGGTCCGAGAAGCTCACCGATCTATTTTTGTCCCCCAGAGCCCGATTCCAGTAAGAGGACAAGGAATGTCAGACAAGCATAGTGACGCAGGGAGGGCTGGAGAGACAGACATACATACAGACAGGCAGATAGATAGACAGGGGGACAGAGAGGATGAGGAATATGAGACTAGCATAGTAACACATGGAGGGCAGAGGAGACAGACAGACAGATAGATAGACAAGAGGATGAGGAATATGAGCCTAGCTTAGTGACACAGGGAGGGCAGATAAGACAGACAGACAAGAGGATGGGGAATACGAGACTAGTATAGGGACACAGGGGGGCAGGAAAGACAGACAGACAGATAAGAGAATGAGAAATACGAGACTACCACAGTGACATAGTGATCTTGTCATTTCTCTCCATTCCTTTGGAAATCTCGACGTATGACAATTCCTCTTTTTCACTTCTTCTTCCTTAATTTGGTCTGGATGCCGTGCTGACCCCATGTCATGATTCCTTTCGTCGTATATGCACTTTTAAAACACTTTCTCAACTTCACAATCTCCCACATTACAGTTGTCTTCGCCACAACTCCCACATCGTCTGACTCCAGATAATACTGACCTCTTCCGCACTGGGATTGGTAATACTGACCTCTTGTGTACTGGAATTGTACTACAGCATAAACACGAAAAAAAAGTCATTACGCTGCAGGATGAGGA
The DNA here is from genome assembly GCA_900302585.1 of Regalecus glesne. Classification (NCBI taxonomy): domain Eukaryota; kingdom Metazoa; phylum Chordata; class Actinopteri; order Lampriformes; family Regalecidae; genus Regalecus; species Regalecus glesne. Next base: position 28,384 of record OMLC01046514.1, read on the forward strand.
CATTTACATTGAAAATGTAATGCGTCACAGATTACCGATTTCCTGCCAGCTCCTGTAACGAATGACACAATAAAAATATATATTTTTAAATCTTTAAACGTTTATTTGGTCCACTTTGCCAGTCTAACTCAAATATTTAGAAGAAGTTAAGCCTATTCAGGTGTACTAACTTTAAACTGAGTTGTGTCACTGCCATCTTGACAGCTGCGATTTACTAGTACACAAAATAGGTACACAAGATAATGAATGACTCATCAAAACTCTGTGAATTTCATCCTCCATCTTAAAATTTTCGTCACATCTCCAAAGAATTGAATGCATTTGGGAAGAATTGATCTACATCCTGAACATAGTAAATATAATCTTATTATTAAATATAATCTTAATAATCATGTCATTTTCTGGTAAGGTAGAAAAACAAACCAAAAATAAACCAAAAAGATGAAGATAAAGTTTAACACAAAAGCATTTTTGAAATTCATCAAGGAATTTGCTGTACACAATTTCCACCCTGTGTCCTGCATGCAATAAAGACCACATTATGATCCAAACGGGCCCGGGGTGAGAAAGACTACTTTGTAACTAATTCCATTGAGTGGGAGGGTCACACAGGCCCAGCCTTGTATATATATATGGCTGTAAAAATCATGTTTCCATCATCAGAGTAAACAGAACGGATATTTTTTGCCACTTTGCCTCCTCTCAACAACTCAAAGTCATCCTCCGCAGCTCCCTCTGGAATTGCAGACAAGGTAAAGAATTTATGAGATGTATGCACAGAATACGACATGACAGGACACAACGCACCTTCCAATCCTCTTTTGTTTGGATTGTTTTGTGATTGAAATGTTACGGAGGCGTCGGGACAGACGGCAGGTTACGAAAGGGTCCTGGGTTCAGCTCAAGTCCATCTGTGTGCAGTTTGCATGTTCTCCTTATATTTACATCTGCTGTCCATGCGTGTTAAGTGAATTGGAGTCTGCAAATTGCTCACGAGTGTGTCTGGGTCCAGTGATGGAATGGCAATCTGGCTAGGATGCCCCAGTGCCTGCTGGGATAGCTTTGTCTGACCCTCAATTGGACCGAATATAGATCTTAAATTGTCTAAAAGTTGTATGCGAGTTGGTGAACGAGTTGCTAGCTGGAGGAAATTACCGGACAATCAAGTTGATGGAACATGCAATGAAGTTAGCGGAGAGAGTACTGGAGGCCAGGATAAGGAAGGTGGTGGATATAAGTGAGGAGCAATATGGGTTTAGACCAGGAAGGGGGACAACAGA
>OMLC01046515.1:0-10682 GCA_900302585.1 Regalecus glesne
GTGGATAGAGAATAGGTGTTTGTTGTGATGTGCCAACAGTTAACCAATTTAAAGGAACATTGTGTTCAAAACTGAAAACTCACGTAGATCATCCATGATGAAAAACGCTCTTTGAGGTTATACAACACAGTAGGCTCGTTGAGGTGGGTCATCATGGCCATGTCCTCAATCTTATCGTACTTTGGAGGATTCATTGGGAAGATATCATCCTCTTTTACAGTGAGTGTCTGAAACGCAAATCATGGGAAAAATTAGTGTTTTGATGTACTTTGTTAAGGCACATGCAATCTTGTTGGTTTATTTTGGTTTGTGTTTCTTAGTTGCTGTTGTGTCGGAGTCTTATGATGGCACTAGGATTGTTATTTAGCCTCTAGTTATGCTCCAGCATCCTTTGTACCTTGACCCTATGCACTTGTTGTACGTCGCTCTGGATAAGAGCGTCTGGTCCATGCCTGTAATGTAGTGTAAGTTTAAATGTGTATTGAATAAGCTATTAGATTCACTTACCTTCCCACAAAGAGTCTCCACAGTGGCTTTACCACCCTCTCTTTTGACGAGTTTACCCTTGAGGTACATCTCACTTGGTTCAGTCACAAAGAAGGCAGTTTTAGCATCAAATGGAGTATTTTGAGCCTCCAGCCTCTCCTTCTCAGGCTTTCGGAGGTAGATGGACGCAGGGCCATAGGCCTCCATCTCTGCGTCTGTGCTCATGATGGCACTTTAGTGGAGACTGAAAATGTTAGGAGTTAATAACAACAAAACATTTCAGTGAGAGACGTAAAGGCTAGATAGTTTAGATGTATTTTCTCTTTTTTGATATTCTATTCATATCGCCATCCTTTACCTTATTGGGTCTTGACAGGGACTGGTACAGCTCCTAGTGTTCCCCCAAAAGGCTACAAATACATTCAGATGATCAATTATGAGCATAAAAGCTTTTTTCAGTTTATTAATGAAGCCGGAAAATAATTTCAGTCTAACACGAGGTCAGTGTCTTCCATGGAAAACTTTTTCCACATTCAGTCAATGAATGACATTTCACGAGTTGTTCAGGTTTCTCTCGATAGAGCAACGGTCTTTTAGTTTCCATCCTCAGGGTAAATGGAAACATTATTATAATGCACTTTTGTAGTCTAGCAACCACTCAAAGGACGATATATCGTTTTCATCACATCTACCGAGCATGGAATTATGGTTGAATGCCCTTGAATCCCCTGCGGCGGGATCAAATCCGTGGCACTTGCCTTGGAGGTACATGCTCTATCGCTGAGCTACTGCAAGTGATAGTTTGTTCACAGTCCTCTAATCTCACCCTAAGTTTCTCATACCTTTTGAAATGATCAAATAATTATTTCTCAACATCTAGAAGCGTTATTTGGTAGCTTACATATTCACATGGTTAGTTAAAGATGGAATGAGGGATGTTGAAAATCAATTCAGCATTTTCACATCCTGCAACTTAATCTGAAGCAACTGTTGTTCAGAAAAATCAATCAACAAAAGAAACTAATAAGCATAAAGTTTGTGAAGCAACTGAGACTTCAAGAAATTCCCATGATGGATTTCATTTCACTTGGATGTCTCTTAACAATAAGTTAACTTTGAAAATGTAAGTTTTGAGTGCATGCATTAATAATTTTCAGCAAATCAACATCAATTGCCATGAACTGAAATAAAGTCATGCTATACAGCGAGATTTACTAGTTACTCTACTCACCTGTGTTGGAAGGCTACCAGTTCACAAAGACGGCCAGAGCTGCTTCTTTTATAGAGGGTGGGACTGCCTCATCAGCAGGAGTTCCCCGCTCAATTTGGTCAAGCATTCTTGTCATCCTGTTGCTTATTTATTTTTGGTGACAGCTTTTACCGTACTTGTAAGAGTAAATTATTATTAATCTTTACATGGATAATTCATTATCAAACTATTCAACTGCCAAATTGTTAGTATAATAGATCAAGAACACCAGATAGCCCTGTATTCCAGATATAGTAATGCATTACAGAGTAAAGAAAATTGGATGTATTAAGTTTTGTCAATAGAATTAAATTCAGCTATATAGTACATTGTTCATTTGCCCAATATATAATTCTTGTGCTGATATGATCTCATTGACCTTGACAAGTTGACTGTGAAATTCTCTATATATGGCAACAGAGTAATAAGATAAGATAATATATTCCTTTATTAGTCCCACAGGGGAGATTTACAGTGTTCTTGCAGTAAATTGGAAAGTGTAAATGAAAGTATGTAGCAAATAAAAATTGGCAACATAAACATGCACACATTTAAATCTTGAAGGTATCATTGAGCTTTATTTAATGCCGTTTAGCAATTTCACTAGATTTGTAAGAGGCTAAGTACCTGGCATAAAAATCATTTTGACAAATATTTATTTTAGTATAAACATGCTTATCATTTTCCTTGCTAAGAGTTCTCCAAAGTTGTTTGAAGCTTCCATGCTACCAGGCCAATGAATTAGTCATACGTAGCATGGTTGATAAACCATTTTAAAAAGTGAAGTTGTTTATGTATGTGGGGGAGATGAAAGCCGTAAGACTTCCATATCTTTATTTATCGTGGACATCATTGGGCTCTGGTTTTGGAGAAGCATCAAAATGTCATTGGTGTTCAGTTGCGGATCACTGGCACATCTCGGATGTCTGAAATGAAATAAACTCAATGGTCAAGGTCAATACTTAAATGTCCCTTGTACAGAAATGATATAATTGTTATCATTGAAACTCAATAATCTTTTCATATTCTGCATCAGTCAAGACATTATTTGGCAGCTGCATACAATCTCTAAAATCTGGTTACATGTTCTTTAAAAAAACGGCACTTATATTGTGCTTATTATGTTACTTGTCAATTAGGTTTTAATTGTGTCATAGAAAGGCCTGTTCTGTACACCTTTGGTTTCTATTCACAGACTTGTAGATTTATAAGTAAAATAAGATTTTGCATGAATGACACTATATTATATTAACCGTTTTTCTGGGCTGTAAGAAATGCAAGTATGGGGATGTTTTGGAAATATACTCAAATATTTATGGTCTACTGTTACAGCACACTGGCACATCTTCTGTCCCTCTAATGAAATTGAAGATCATTCAATCCATACAAGGTAAAAAAGTATTAAGTATCAGTGTAAATGGGCCATGATGAACAGTTGCCAACACTTGGGATCAGACCCAGAATAAGTTCCACATAACCCAAAGAAGAATTTCACCCCTTTGCTACACTTGATACTAAAGTACTGACGTCTGCGATTTAAGTGTGATGCTCTGTGCTTAGAAAACAAGCACAAAGGCTAGCCCAACACCAGTAATTGTTTTCTGAGAAGGAATAATGCTTTGTGAAGTTGAGTGCTGACTCTGCTGTTCACGTAAAAAGATGTCTTCTTTAAACAAATGCAATATGAATCCTAAATGTAATGTGCTGCATCAACATAAGTTACATTTTATAAAAGGAATGGGTTATTTGTTAATGATTGCACACATTTGTCCAGAAGTGATGCAGTGTGATCAAAAGTAGAAGATATTTTGCACATGTGGGATCACACACCATTATGTATAATTGACTCGTGTGATCTGGGTATAGAAGATTTCATCCACTTTCAGAGTGACCAAGTTGTGATCTGGTATGGCTGGCTAACTTTGAATATTGGTTGCTATGGCTCGGCAGGTTACGCTATCGTTGGTGGTCTTAACTTCTTAATCCATGTGCCCATTTTTGAATTTGAGCACCTGTCCCTCCAAAGTCCTCTGTACACCCTTAGCTGCCTGTCATATTACAAGACCTTATTTGTTTTCTTAACCGAATGGCTACACTTCGTTTTACAGCTTTATTAGTATAAATGTATTTGATATTGAAAAGCGTAATTACAATTCACGTCACATCTAAAAGGAATCCAACTTGAGTACCTTATGCAACCGGTAAATCATCGGGAATACAACAGGCATACTTTATCTATCGGAGCACATCTTAGCAAGTGGACTCATGCTACTGCCATGAGGATGCTGCCATTGTTTACCCCCCTTTTAAAAGTAATCATTACTCCCTCAATCCACCTACTCAAGTGTAATGTAGTACCCCCCACATACACACGGTCACATTATATAGACCTATTACAAGGGCAAACATAGTATTGTCTTGTTTATTGTGACCCGTGTGGACAGTATCCTGGGTGTTGCCTTTAGTTTTAAATTGAACTGTTATTTCAATGTTACATATATTATATGTTATATTGTGATTCTCTCTATTTGCCTATGTGTAGATAGAGTTATTTTGTGTTGTGTTAAATCATACATCTGTGTTATCTCATTTTTCAATCTAGAAGGATCAACTTTAAGACCAAAATCTATTTACAATTTTACTTGTAGCTCAGCGGTAGAGCATGTGCATCAGGAAATTATATACCAGACATTTCAGATTTTATACTATCATGGGGCGTCGGGAAGAGCATCTGGCTGGAATCCCCCATGCTCTATCTAGGTAAGTGTTCACCCCCACAATGTGGGAACTAATTGTGACACATAGAATTAGCCTTTTCTATTTGTAATGCAATATGGAAAGCGACTGCCCTGTGATAGACTGGCGACCTATACAGGGTGTATCCCTGCCTTTCGCCCAATGAGGACTGAGATGGGCTCCAGTTCCCCGCAACCCGATTTCGGATAAGGGGTTGACGCTGTATGGATGGATGTAATATGGAAAGGGATTGTGTGCTATTTTTTTCCTCAAGAATGAGAAAATCAACCTATCTTACCCATGGACCTTCGGGGGATGCTTTTCCTGATGCCCTGTAGTGGGTTTGAACTCATTGCCTCTGGCTTGTCATTTCCTGATGCTCAAACTCTTGATGCTACTGCGGAAGTATTTTGCTATGTGGTTTTAGTATTTTTCTTTTCTTTATTTGTTGTGTCAGTCCTTGTATGCTGTTTGGTATCTCTGCTTCCAACATAGTGTCTTTAGCAAGAAGACGAGGGCCTCCTACTCAGAAGTCTCATAGCTGGGTTTGCTTTAGCTTAATGTGTCGGGGTGTTCAAGTATAGCCATGTATGGATCCTGTCTTCCAGCCACAGCTTTCAGCACGAGATGCTTGGCTGTTTTTATTGTCGACTCTGCTTTCCCGTTGCTTTAAGGGTATCCCAGCAAAGATGTCCTATGTTCAAACTCTCACATTTGACTTATTCCCTAACATTCCTGAGACACATATCATGGTCCATTGTCTGAAATTAACAATATCTGGTATTCTCTGTCTTGCAAGGTAGCCTTTTTATCTTCCTGATTACTGTGCTACTCTTAGAAAAGTACAATGTAAAAATAAGTCTAGTAGAATCTGGTGGGGCTTTTTGAGGCTTATGTACTTTCATTCCTTGCTAGTATACACATTATCTCACTCTCCTTAGACATCCTTCTACTCCCAAGATGAGAGGAGTGGACATGACGAGTGATATCAGCTCTGAGTGCATCAGGTATCCCTACCGTCTCTCTCCTCTGAACACTATGCCATCCTGGAAACTGAGTTCCTCATGGTAATTCTGGATGTCTGTTGGACCATCATTTTTTTCCTGTGGCCACCCTATCAGAATCCTCATTGCCACCTTCTGGAACTTAGTTTCCTCTTTTCATTGTAGGTATAATTGAGCCCATTCTCTCAGCATAGATAAGCAGGTAGTTAACCATGCTCATGGTCTCTATCTCTGTCTCAATGTCTCCCTTTGTGCTCTTTGGTAATTATGCCCTATTCAGTGTATCTGCCAGCAACATATCCCTGCCTGGTATGTAGATCATCCTGAAATCATATTTTCGCAGCCTGAGTAGCATCCTCTCCAGTATCTTAGGTGGTTCCAGTAAATATTCTCCAGTGGCTTTTTGTCGCTGGGCACCGTCACCTGACTACCAGAGGTAAACTGGTGGAACTTTTCCATCCCAAACACTATGGCCAAGCCTTCCGTTTCCATTTAGATACAGTCCCTTTCAGTAGGTGTAATTGCCCTACTTCCAAATGCCATAGGTTGACCGCTCTGTGTCAAGGCAGCTCCCAGACTTGTTTCCAATGCATTTGATTTTAATGTAAACCCGTCTTCCTGGTTTTAGTATTTCAGAACGGTGCACTAGCTATTTTTTCTTCCAGTCTTTGGAACACTTCATCTTGGTGAAGGAGACGTTTCCCGGTTAGCGGCGCACCCTAACCGTATCGAGTGATTTGTTTCATTCTGCTGGTGAGACAAAAGGTCTTTAATATGAGGTCTGTGAAAGCTGTTGAAATCGAGTGTAGCCTGTATTATTCCAATAATGGACATTGGTTTACTTCCACATATCCCTTCATTTCCCCTAGACTGTGGCCTTCTTTCACTAGGTTTACTGTCTCATTGTCCCCATTTACTTCTGTTATGGTCATAATGGCCTTATGTGATGTCCTGCAGCAAAATGGTTTTCTTTCCAACACTTGCACTTCTTGCCAATAGGTAGGCATTTGTTGTTTTTTTCTCTCATGTGTCTTGCCAGAAAACTTGCAGCAGATCTTGTTGTCTTTGCTTTTCTTTGTGGCATGTTTTCCTGCATGAACTTCCCTCAGTGTCTGTCCTCACAGTGTTCTGGCTCTCATTCTCAACAACTCTGTTGCTCTACATATCTCCAGGCATTTGTTAAGTGTCAGATTCTCTTCCCTAAGTAATCCCTGTCTCATTGCAAAGCTATTTGTGCCACACACAATTCAATATCTTATCAATGAGTTTCAAATGTCTCCAAATTACAACTCCTGGCTAACACTCTCAAGTCTGTGATATACTTGTCAATGTTTTCATCTAATCCTTGGTTCCACACCAAAAAAAATCTGTATCTCTCTACAGTCTCATTCGGTTTAAGATTACAGTGTTCGTCTAACAGTTTCCTCATTGAACACGCTGTTCTCTTCATTGATGTGCCATCAGAGCGTCTAATAGAGCTCTTCCATTCTGTTATGAGATAGTAGAGCAGTTTGACTATGTTATTTTCATCTGCCTTGGGCATGGTAAGGTCTGTGTACCATCTGAACTCCACCTTCCAACTCTTCCATGTCTTTAACATGTTGGTTTAGTTCTAAACTAATATTGGTGGAGGTTTCAGTTCTTCTATACTGACGTCGGCTATTTTCTTCACTCGCCTGTTGTGATCTCCAGTTACAAAGTTGACTCCTTAAAGCTAATCAACTAGCTAGCAAGTCTTGTCTCTATCTAACAACTAAACTCTTTCACCGTTGCCACCACGTTTCATTCTATTCTGTTCTTTCTAAACCATACAAAATGTTAGTTGAAGCACTTGAACATGCTTACTTTTGATTGTTTTAGACATACAGCTCCAGCCAGTCTTACTTTTTGTCTGTGCCTCAATCTAAAAGTTCTTCAGAACAACACAGTAGGAACAACAATCCTACTGTAACAGATACTTAAAGTTCGAATGTAACAGAACAAAGATTGTGTTATAAAGTCGCTTCTCCATTTGAATAAATAAATGCCTATTGTTAAATGTTAGCAGATAGCAGATTAATGTATGAGTAAGTCACAGAGTATAGCCAAGACAGTGATTAGAGAAATGGCGTTGGTGGGATGTGAGCTGGAAAACATGAGATAAGGAGTAAAAGAACAGACAACTGCCCTATAAGAGAGACTTTACTGACCAGGGCACCCTTAAGTATCTATGCTTTGTGTGTCCGTTCATGAGCATGATCAAATGTGACAGTGCCATAAGAGATTTTTGTCTTGCTCTTCATCTTGACAAAGCGGGCTGAGCATTTTGAAACCCTACTTAACTGGCACCTGCCAACGGACTGATCCATTCTTGATGAGCTGCCAATTTGTTTGCCCATCCCAGATCTTGACCACTGACCAAAATTTCAAGAAGTGCTTGCAGCCATCAACTCCCTTAAGAACAGTAAATCCCCTGGCAGTAATGGTATCTCAGCAAGAACTACTAAAACAAGGAGGACACTTGTGCACCAGAAAAATCTATCAGTACATCCTGCATGTCAGGGGCTAGGAAATTGTCCTTCAACAATGGAGGGATACAAAAATTGTCACCCGTACAAAGACAGAGGTGAAAATCCAACAGTCTTGGCATATGCTAACTGTTGCAGGCAAGATCCTATCAAAGGTTATGCTATGTAGGTTGGTGAAGTACTTGACAGAACATCTGCTGCCAGTTACAATTTAGTTTCAGGAAAAACAGGAGTACTGTGGATATGATTTTCAGAGTAAGACAGCTACAAGAAAAAGGCAAAAGCCACATCAGGACCTTTTCATGGCTTTTGTTGACCTACAGACCTTTTCACATTGTAAATCAAGAGCTACTTTAGAAAATCCTGAGAAAGTTTTGCTGTCCGAGCAGATTTGTGAACATTTTCCCATAGTTCCCTGATGGGATGGTGGCACACATGCTTATAGGACAGGAAATGACAGCCAAATAAAGGTTCACAGCTCTGGCCACCAGGCTGAAGAGACATGTTAGGGAAGTTGAAGTCAAAAGAGCAAATTACCTATTCCTCAAAGAACCATCTGAAATATACTCTCAGCTGCAGAGTAGCAAGGAAAAAAAACCTCAGAACCCCACCAACACACACACACACACACACACACACACACACATGCACATATATACATACAAACACACACATATACATACACACAGACACTTAAGTAGAGACTGGGGTGATACTGGAAAGACATATGTGAAAAGGAGGCATTACACAATACCAATGTGCAGTGGCTGGTGGAAGAAAAAGAGGAAGATACTTTATTCATTTGTCATTGTACATATATATGAATGAAATGTGCTCTCTGCATATAACCCATCCTGTTGTATAGGAGCAGCTGCAGCACCCGTGGACCAACTCCAGTTATTTGTCCTATTCCCTTGCTCAGTGGCACAGGCAGGAAGGAGTGTTAACCCTAACATCCACGTCTTTTGATAGTGGGAGGAAACTGAGCACCCAGAGGAAACCCGTGCAGACATGGGGAGAACATAAAAACTCCACACAAAAATACCTGGGACAGTCTGGTATTTGAACCCGAGGCCCTCTTGCTATGAGGTAATAGCAGTAACCACTTGGCCAATGTGTAGACCACAGAGATATCCTGGAACAAGAAGAACCAGTATCATCACTGGGGCTGACATCCAACAACAACTTTCAACACAGGGGAGAATGACAGTGATCATGAAGGATCCCCACATGGGTACAACACCTTCAAACTACCATCTGATAATCTTTCCTTCCAAAACAGGAAAAAACCTGTCAGGTACCAGAGAAGCAAACCTGAATAGGCAGGCACATGAGTCAATACATGGGTCAAACTCAGAGAGGCATTGCAAACAATACTGGAGAGTCAAAGCATCAGCTATTGGTTGATAGAGCAGTCACCCAAAACTCTTAAGACCAGACAGATCAACATGACCACAGCCTAATTTGACTACAAGAAACTGTACTATTAAATGCCCCACACATGGTTACTGGAGTACTTGGCACTATAAAAAGCCAACGGGATATTAAAACCCTTCATCAACAACTCAATGAGGCAGTGGAAAACAATTTAGAGACAATCACACAGCTAACTATCAAATGTGGCATAGATCACAGTGACACACTATCCCTGCTGCTGTTATGCATAGGCCTAAATCCCCTCAGTCAGACCATCACAAAGAGTGGATATGAATACAAGTTCAGAAGTGGATTTACCATCAGTCACCTCCTATATATAAATGACACCAAACTGTATGCCAGGAATGAGCGAGACATTGACTTGCTGATCCACTTCTCCCAGATCTACAGTGACAACATCAAGATGGTAAATGATAAATGGACTTGTTCTTATATAGTGTTTTTGTAGTCTTAACGAACACTCAAATTGCTTTACAATGACTGCCTCACATTCACCGAGCCCCAGGGTGGGATACAACCCTGCAACGCCTGACTCTCAGGGACGGGTATACATACATGTATGTATAAAGTAATAGACATAAATATAAAGGGCCATAATTATAACAATTAAGCATAAAATAAGTAAAGGTGAGAGTAGAAATCAATCAATCGGATATAAAAAGCAATAATGGTACATGTATGATCTGTAATCTCAGATACTACACAGGTGGTAAACAGATTGTAGAGACAGTACGTTTGCCTGTTATTTATCAAGAAGTCTTCTGGCCTGAGGAGAGAAGCTGTTCCTCAATCTGCTAAAGTGTGTCCTGAGAGTCCTGTATCTCCTAGTTGAGGGCAGCAGGGAGAACAGACTATTGTGTGGATGTGCTGAATCCTTAAAGACCTGCAGGGACTCCCTGACACACCACTGAGTGTACAGTTCCTGAAGACTGGGTTGCTCACATCCAGTCATGTCCTGGGCTGTGCACACAACCCTATCCAGGGCCTTGTGGTCCTTGCCATACCAGGTGGTGAAGCAGCCTATCAGCCGGCTCTCAATGGTGTCACAGTAGAAGTCCCTGAAGGTTTCAGGCCTCAGCCCACATTTCTATTGGCACCTGAGGCCATACAGATGTGGTGGTGGTGGTGGGGTTAGTCCATGTCGGGTCTGTGTGGATGTTAACTCCTAGATATTTGAAGTTGTCCACTTTCTCCACTGCTGTACCGTTGATGGTAACTGGGAGGTGTGTGTGTGTGTGTGTGTGTGTGTCCCTTTCCTGACAT
>OMLC01046517.1:0-30367 GCA_900302585.1 Regalecus glesne
CCCCTAATTTTAGTTATTTATTTTAGAAACCCAACCTCGCTAAACTCGGATTATAACTCAAACCCTGCAAATTCGTTAGATGCATTGTTGGCCATGGGCACTAAAGTAGTGTAACATTACACACATACTATTAAGTAACCACCAGATATGACAGATTGATCAGATTAGCTAACTGATATATTGTTGACTATGTAAAAGGAGGGTGATGGGAGAGGAAACTTACGGAACTTGGAGGCAGAGTTGAGAGCGAACTTCTCTGCAGTGGAGGCTGATGATGAAGCTGGACTGTCCACCTCGCTGACTTCACTGCTTTCGCTACTGGAATCGGAGTCCATGAACTTTGAACCACTTGAGCTATCGAGACCAACCTTTTCACGGTCTTCCTGTTGAACTGGCAGTCCGGGTACGAATGACCGGGGTTGAGGCTGGGTAAACGCAGGCGTTGTATCTGACAGCTGGCTTCGGAGATACGCATGGACGTTTCCACCGCCCGGACAATGGTTGTGATTGAGGTCATCGTGCACGTCGTAGCTGGCATCTTCCATATCTTCCATGATCATAAGTGTTTTTATGTCCCAAAATTAAGTTTGCAGCCCATCAAACAAGAAATTGGGCTTTTGGAGAGAAAGTGTCAAGCGTCTTCAGTTTCCATCCTGGTTGAGGGCTGTTGTGGTGATTGGAATTTTTTACGACAGATCTAATCATGAGGCTACTGTGATTACAGGGAAATGTAGTTTTTTACATATGTAATAAAAGTCTCTAGACATTATCTCGGAAACCACGTGACAAGTTCGGCTCGGGTAAGTGGACTCATTTTTATATAGCGCCTTTCCTAGTCAAGCGACCACTCGGTGTTCTACAAGGTATCACAAAAAGCGGTGAATTAGTTCAACTGGATCAGAAGTTTTTTCAGAAACGTTTCGTCACTCAGACAAGTGACATCTTCAGTCTGAGCAGAGGGCAAATATCCCCCCTTATAAACAGTACATCGATACCACACAACAATAGGCTGGGTTCATATGGGAGGTATGTTTGCAAGTCTGCCTTAGACTGAGGATGTCACCTGTCTGATGAATCGTTTCTGAATAAACTTCTGATCCAATTGAACAGTTTCACCGCTTTTTGAGATTCCCTAACCCGAATTATTAAGCATGCATCAAGAGTCTACAAGGTATGCCTCACATTTACCGACCATGGGGATTAAGACCTGATGCCCTTTCCTGTCGCCCCATGGCGGGATCAAACCCACGACACCTGATTTGGAGGCATGTGGTATACCGCTGAGCTACCACGGCCCGAAATACTTATGATTGATTAAACAGATACGAAACGCGTTAAAGTAAAATGAGATTTTTTTTTAAAACATATGGAGGGATACGAATCAAATGGAAATAACTGAACATATTTTGCAAGCTCTCTGTGACAACACAACTGATAACAGACCATGTTCGAAAAGGGTGCAGGATGAAGTAAATAACTTTTCTTTTCCTACCCGGTTTTAAGACGTTATCAATCAAATCATACAAGAAATCAAAACAAAAATATAGTATATGTGATAACTAATAAATGGATAGGCGTTTTTTATCGTGCGGTTCAATGCAATCCGTGCCCTGCGATAGCACAGGCGTGTAGGGTTTATTTAGTAGGAGGGAAATGTGTTGAGATGGTGGCCAGTGGGGCTGCCATACAACTGAGCTGGAGTCATTCAATCACGTGATTTCCAAGAAAATGTCTAGGCGACTTTACCGGAAAAAGGGTCTGCCTTACTGATTACATGGTTTGTAGGTGTCTGAACATTCTTTCCCCAACACGTAATCCAACGAATACTCCCCATGATATCTGCATATGTTTTTTTTTGCCTTCGTCTTCTTTCACCAAATTATTCTCTTTAGGAGAGGTATTTAGTTAAAGCATGTTTGGGGAGATAGCTAATTTTAACGTCACATTGATGATGCGATGAAATGGAAATGGAAAAAGGAAAAATGTAATAGTAGTACGTACAAAGCACCTGGATCTGGCATTAAAATATCTTAGGGAAGGATGGAAGACATGTTTGGGTGGTCGGATCAGAAAGTTATGGTTTCAAATCAAATATAGATTTTCAAGGCCATGCCGAGACCTTTTGAGGGACAGGGGCTCAAATTTTTTTAAAAAAGGGGCACATGGGACAACATTTGCTAACATTTGTAAACTTCATTTATTTACATATTGAATTACAGCGACCCTTAGCCAAACAAAAAATAATTATTGAACAAATTATTTTTGAATTATTCTCAGTTAATTTTATTCTATATTGAAAATCTAGATAGTCACACAAAAGGGGTACTTTGGGTATTCAGGGCAATGTGCCAGGGGCTCAAGGCCAAGTACCCCCCCCTCTTCACATGACTGTTTTATCCCAACAAGCAAAAAATGACTAACGAGTTTATCGATGTGCTTTCGATGAGTCAATCCAACAATCTCAAAACCCAGCAGAATAACAACACACGATGCCACTCTAATAAACAACACATTCTCAAATAATATGGATAATATAGTGATTGGATTGTTAACAATTGATATAATTGACTATTTGCCAGTTTTTGTGATCAATGGCTGTGATTATGTGAAGGCCAATGAAATACAATATAAAAAGGACAGGGTAAGGCATGGCTGTATTTAAAATGAATTATAATGATACAATTGAAAAAAGTATATGAGGAAGATGACATCGACGAGCACATTTCTCAATACATTAACAAAACTACATGACAAAAAACTTCCCCATAAAACCATTCAACAGGAAGCAAAACAATAAGGCTGTGGATTACAAAGGGGCTGCAAAACGCCTGTAGAAATGCTTATGGACAGTTCATAAATTGTAGAATAGTAGAGGCAGAAAAAAGATGCAAAAATATAAAACTAAGTTGATTCCTATTATGAGAATGTGTAAGAAGGAAAATAAAACAAAATTTTAGATGAAAACAAAGACAATATCAAGGGCACATGGAGAGTATTAAAGAGCATTCTTAGAACTGGATAAACAAAAAGAAGTTACCTTCAATATTCAATGGACAATGATAAAACTATAAACAATATGAATGATGAAGTCACTGAGTTTAAAACATTTTATGTAAGTGTTGGACCAAAACTGGCAGAAGTAATTGATAACCCACGGTCAAAAGAGTTGGGGCTATTGAAGCTCAATATTTGAGAACTGAAGAATGAAAGGATATCATTAATACTGTTAACAAGCATAAGAACCAAACATCGACTAATTGCAATGGAACTGACATGCCTTTAGTCAAGAAAGTCATTGGTAGTATTTGTAAACCTTAACATCTGCAACTTGTCTTTCAAAACCAATACATTTCCATGCAATATGAAAATGGCTAGTTATCTCTCCATAAAGGTGGAGATAGACATCACTTCACCAATTACAGACCAGTGTCCATACTTTCTAATGTCTCAAAGATTTAGAAAAAAAATCCACATTTCAATGTGGATTTTTTTTAAACATAAATTGTTGGGGTACTTGTTGGGTCTCTGTAAATCATGGTTTCGCAAAGAGCTTGGTCTTTTACCTGCTCTATATGTAGTGTCATGAGATAACTTTTGTTGTGATTTGGCGCTATACAAATAAAATTGACTTGACTTGACTTGTCATTATGGGTTCTGATAAACAGATCGACATCTATGGCATTAGTTGAGCAAATAGAAGACATAACTACTTGTATTGATAGCAAGAAACGTGTAGTGGTAGTATGTATAAATTAAAAGAAAACATTTGATACAATTCACAATGAAATATTACTAAATGAAATGATAAGGTATGATGGTATCAGAGAGATAGGGCTAACTTGGCTAAAATGTTATATAGGAAAGACATATTAGTGAAGATAGATGACGGCAAATCACCATTCATGGACATGGCTTGTAAATTAATGCACATCCTAAATTGTTCATTCTGTATATCAATAATGGTAATTGGACTTGTTCATATATAGCAGTTTTCTAGTCTAGCGACCACTCAATGCAATTTACCATGAATGCCTCACATCTATTGAAAAGCGAGTTTATGCTATTTGGAAAACGTAAAATAGACACAAAAGCAGAAGTAATGATCAACAATATTAACATTGAAAGAGTATACAAAAATAAATTTCAGGGTTTATACTTGACCATAAAATCTGCCGGAAACCTCATATGATATGAACAAAAATGGCAAGCAGCATTGGAGTTCTGGGATAACGCATATCCTGGATTATAGAGCATTGTACATTTTGTGATGTTCACTTGTATTGCCATATTTGAATTACAGTGTGGGGATGTGGGAGGAAACCTACAGAAGCAATTTAATATCATTATGTATACTGCACAAAGAGAGTGATGAGGAAAGTAAACATTTTAGGAAACAAAGTAAGATATTGGGAACATTGTCGTTTTTTTTGCTTTTTATTGTTATTTTGTTACTTATTGAGTAATTTCTGAGACAGATATTTTCAATGACATACTCTGATGCACAAAAACTAAATTTATCATTTAGGTTTATTAATTGGGTATTAGAGGGGCAGGAAATTATACGTAGTAACTTCCTCCTGCCCAATTTTGAACATGTATTATTTTTGGATTTTTTAGAATTCTTTTGCTGAATTATGTTTGAAATGAAGACCTCTGAATTTGAAAATATAACCTCTTCAACCAAAACTTGCATCAATCGATCAATCAAAGCTTAATTTATTCAGACACATAGGTCTGTATAAAAATAGTAAAAACACAACATAGGACAACACAATTATGTAGCTAAAACAGCAGTTCACAAGTCCACAATGATTAAAACCTGTACATACATTTGTTCCAATGCTTCAAGATACAAGAGGAGCACCTTGTGTCCCTTTGTGTGGGCTTAGTTAAAACCATTGTAAATTACATTTTTTGAGTCAATTAATCGACAAATAGATTTTTACATAAAATTCCGCACATGGTATGAAAAGTGGGAGAATAACTAGTCACAAACATTTAACTTAGACTTGTCCTTCTTAGAAGATTGAGCAACATTCTGAATGCATCATTAGGTTACCTCCAACTTTTTTTATTTAATTTACTATAATGTATTTCATAACTTTTTTTAAGAACTCTGATGTCCATTCATATCCAACCAGACATGCAAAGGACATTCATCCCTATCATCATACTACTCTTAGATAATATGCCACAAAATATAGGGGACCATCACTTTGGAATACCAGTCCTTCTCCATCAAATCTTTTACAATCTTCCAGCATCTTCATTTTGATATGAAAAAAAGACACGTGGGCAGTATCTGATGTGCTCAGTATATTTTTATCTGATGTGTATGTGTTTGTACATTGTTATTACCATTGACTTTTTTCCTCGTGCCTTTTTATTTCATTATGTTCAGGAAATCATCATTCATACTATTTAGATATATGGCAAATCCTAGAGGGGAGGTTCTACTATAAGACTTATGGAGTTTCTTACCTCTCTGGCACAATCCAGGCCATGTTTATTTTTGTGTTATTCTTTATCCCTTTGTGGCAAATGAAACCAAATAAATAAAATACAACTGGCCAGTAAGCAGAATGCATCCTAGCATAGAAGACAGGACATATTTGGAAATATGCCTTGCTGTCTGGTTAGTTTAGCTTTTAACGTTAAAGTATTTTGTCATGTCTTGTAAAAAAAACCTCTCAGACTGATAGACAATACGTTGTTCATCTATTTTTGTGTAAACTTATGTATAAAAGTTTAGGAAAAAAATAAGTTATTTTGGAAATTTTAGATATAAACTCATCTGCGCATAATTTGAGGTTTAGAAAACAAAAAAACGTCTTTATTATGTTGCACTATAACTATTCTATCCTTTTTATATTTAGTGTATGCCTCTGACTGAATTTTTTTTCTCTTCAATTATAAGGTGACTGTAAATGCATATGTCTATAGAGAAATCTTTCTATGTTGTGGTCACTTCTCGAAATGCAATAAAATCTTCCTTGACATCACAGAGAAAACCAGGATTAATCATCCAATGTCAGGAATGTTGCCTCAAAGTAAAGCAAATCCATATCGAAGTAAACAAAATAATAGAAATGCAACGTCAGTGTTTCAAGAGGCCTTTACTTATAATAAACCCCACTGGAAAGTGAACAACTATAGTAACGTAAAAATTCCTCATTCCCTTGAACCGTAAACAAAATTATGTTTAAATAAAATGGCATGTGAATTATGCTGTAGAAATGTCTAACACGAAATTGGGTCAAAAATCATCTAACTTACAATACTGAATTTTACAGGCAGCACACTTTTATGTAAAATAAAAGGAAATAGTATACCTTCTTGCATTAGGGCATCCAGCCTTAATCCTCCACACTCCATCTGAATCATTGTCCAACCCCGCAATGTGGAGACTAATCATGATACATAAAAATGGACGTCTCTGGTATACCTTCCTGCACTATCAAAAGTGACACAAGCAACTCCACCTGTTTTGTGAGGAAAAAGTGCCATTTCTTCAATGTAAGCCCATTGAATATAGTCCCAAGACTTATTACAACTCAGTATAACATTTTTACAGATAAAAACTATCATCTACTCTCTGCTGAGTATGTCTCACAATAGAGTATAAAAATAAGAGGCTTGACCATAAAAAGTAGCTGCCACACATCAGAGGGAAATCTTGTCAATAGTTTTCCAAGACTTATATGACAGGTTCAAACACACAAAGCTCATAACGTCAATGGGTTAATTACGTGTTCTTTGGTCTAGAATGAAGACTACTGTTCCTTTTTCTCAGTATTTACTATTATGGAAGGACAGAGCACTACCACTTCCATTGCGGGTGTGTTTTAGTTGAACGCCTTTAATGATAATGGTTTAACTCAATGCCTTCAATTAAAACATCTGAAGATCACTCATGTCTGTGTCGGAAACTCATTACATCCACTATGTAATAAGCGGTGGGCTTTATAACATTTTTGGGGTTTCGTACTAATAACATGGAACACGGGACTCCAGATGAGGTCACCTTCTGGATTGAGGTTGATCCCTGCACTCCTTACTTCTGGTTGCTTGTAATGGTGGCAAAGTAAGATTTGAAGCTTATTTCACTGTTGCTTTTAAGTACGTTGGATGAAAGCATCATCTAAGAGTTTTAAATGTAAAATGAGATAAACATGTCAGAAATACAGAAAACAAAGCTACGATATCTTATTTCATAAGTATACATGTACAAGCTTCCAGACACAATGCATGTGACCAAAGTAGGCACATGACAATAAATGAGAAGAAAAATGAACTTGCTGCATATTCACATAAAGTTGTCACTCAGTCTCAACTCTATGAAAATTGGTATTAAAGTTGATGAATCAAAAATAAACACGAGGGATATAAAAAAAGACAATAGTGCTTTGTTGACTGGGTAGTTTACATTTAAAGAGATGTGGGGCTTTGAATATTTTCAGAAGTACTGTCTGACTGCACACTTGAAGTACCCTCGTTGACTAGCATGTGTGGTATAGTGTCTCTTAGGCAAGCCTCTCCATCCGCTTCTAGCGTGCTTGGCTCCTCAGTTTCACTGTCCTCCATTCCATCGATGCTGCAGCATGAGTCCTCACTCTCACTTTCGCAGGAGCTAGACATCTCATCTTCAGAGTCAGAGTAAACTTCAGCCCCGTGGAAGATGTAGTGATTTGGTACTTGAAATAGGTACTGGGATGCTGGGGAAACAAATATGTTCGGCTTGGATCTTAGATTCAAAAATGTATAAAGATGTGTTTGTTGCATGAGAACTGGCTGGATATTATAGCACATGTTAATTTGTTGTTTGCTAAACCTCTATGCAAAGCATTCCTAATCCTTTAAATCAGCATGCATTCAGGTGATGTAAGATTTCTTTGAGTAATTATAGTTTTCAAATACATAAAAATGATCTAACTCATGAAGCTTTTAAAAAAAGAATTCCACTAAACCCCCACATTCTAAAACTTACTGTCAAGGCGTTTGCTGATAGGGCTTCTATTGATTCGACTCATCCAACATCGTCTACGAAGTTCAAGGTTGGTGTTTTGACTTTTTACTTCAGCAGCTTCTTCTCTTGATGTGTCTTCTGTAGGAGAGTTTGAGGACTCAGGTGTCTCTTCATCAGGACACTGAGCCATTGCACAAAGCTCTGGGGATAAATCATTTTCAACTGGACTCTCCATGACATTCTGACTTTCCTTTCCATCTGAAAACTTGACTGAGTCTGTATTATATTGCTTCTGCTCATCCTGGGTAGTCTCAGCAGAACCAGACATGGCCTCGCATGGTGGCTGTTCTACAGGAAGTAGTAACCGTGGAGGTTTCTCTGTAATCTCGTTGAGTCTTAAGGTGTTGTAGCAGAGCTGCTCAAAGCCTCCACCTAATCGATGACAGAGCTCATTGACAATAACATCACAGTCCCCTAGCAGCTCAACGTCAAAGTTGAGGTGAGGAAGCTGCTCCCGATTGATCAGGACCTGAGGCACTTCATGTGGAATGGAGTCTGGATGGAAAGAGAAGACAAGTATTACACAGGCTTATGTTTAATGACTTCAGCAAATGGTATGTTATTGAGTGCATGAATACAAAATGAAAATTCCATACATCTATAAAGTACGTACTAGGTATGAGAGCAACTGGTCGCACTTTAAGAGAAGAGCCGATGACTATCAATAGGTCTACTTCATCTTTGTCCTGCTTCATGGCTCTGTGGAACATTTCTGGAAGATTCTCTCCAAAGAAAACAATATCAGGCTTCATAATTGCCAGCGGGATATCTGGACATCGAGGACAACGAGGAACAACCTGGAGGAGGAGGTTATTTTGCTTATGTCAGTCAAATAATATGTTTTACTGCTTTCCAAGTGGACTGGACCAGGCACTGAATATCAGTGAAATCAATATGCATGCCAGTCTTTGAACAGCAGCAGACCATTTTAATGCAGTTTGCCACGAACAAGAAAAATGATCATTCTGCTTTATATCATTAGTATAGGACATTTTGGTATAGCCCCTGATAAGTGTTTAAACAGAAACTGAGAAAAACATCTCAATTTAGAAGTTACAGTTCTCAGAATTACAATTGCTTGCCTCTTAAATGTGTAGCAATGCATTATTAAATACTTAACCATTTTTGTAATACCTGGTTAAAGATGTCTTCTCTCACAGCTTCACAATCAACTTTGTGTTTACAGACAAGACAGGAAGCAGTAGCGAATGACCCTGAAACAACAAATTGGCAATTGATCAATATCCTTGCTAAAAAAAAAAATCAAAAAACAAGGCAATCTGGCCATTTTTAGGTACATTTTATTTACAAAACATTTAGGAAGCACTCTTAACACTGCAATGTACATTATGTATTGCTTTATACGCATGTCTATGTTATGCACACTTCTTATTGTACATCTTATCTTACTTTATTTTATCTCATGTTTTATGGAGTCTCTCAGCCTAATAATTTCATACAATTGTACTTGTACAACCGGAGTGACCATAAATAACTTGAATCTTGAATTGCAAACCCTATTGCCTTCAAAAACAGATGCTTTTCCTTTGATGCATTGGTCCAATAAGATATTGATTGAGTGACAGGGATACTGAAGTAGGACTAAAAGATTTGAGAAAGATGGAAAAAAATGGACAGATTCAAACAGTGGAGACATAAAAAACAGATTTCAGATAGAAACTCTGTAATGCACAGAATTTGAAGATTTGGGAGTCAGATAACCACAAAATTTGAGGGCACATTAGGAACTGAATTAATTTGTCCCTTAGGCTATTCATCACTACACTTTGGAGAAACCCTGCTCTGCTTGGGGGACTATGGCAGGATACCCTTCCTGATGCCCTGTGGTGGATTCGAACACACTGCCTCTGGTTCATCAGTTCCCAAAGCAAGTGCGCTAGCAACTGAGCTAGCACAGCTTCCCTATATATGTCTTTATTCATGCTCAATAAGCCAAGTAAAGAAATCATGAAATAGTGGAATCAGTTCATCAGGACACATTTATTAAGAACACTCATTGTCATGCACAGATGAACGGATTCAAGTTGTCTGCAATAACCATGTGTGGTTTTAACAATCTAATCCTACCATCAGTATGAAATGGTGGGAAGCGGGATCCCTTAGCCTGCTAATATTTCTGCAATCCTCCAGTATCCATTAATTATGTTCCTGAACTTTTCTTATGAGAGAAGTACAACTTTTGTTGGTTCAGGGCTGTTATATCCCAGTATGTAAAATGTACACACATGTATAGGTTTTGATGGGTCATTCCCAATTTATCTTATTCAATTGCATTCAATTGTTTAACTAGACTGTTATATTTTCTGTCAGCCTGCTTTGACCTTTTTCATCAGTACGCCTTTTGAGACAACAGGTCAGTTTCTGGCTGAATTTTCTCTGATTGGCAGTAGACCAGCCTTGATACTAACTAGAAATCTGTCAGAGAAGCTCTTCGGGACAGTTCTGTTTATAAATCAATGTAACTAGTATTTTGAATTATATCTGTTAAAAAGCATGCTCAGGACGGCCCTGTGGCTCACCTGGTTGAGCACACACCACATAAGGCGGAGGGAGTCCTTACCAGAGCGGTCTGGGTTTTAATCTGACCCAGACCCTTTGCTGCATGCTTTCCCCTCTGTCTCTTTCCTTACATCACATTATACAGAGAGACGTATAACAAGTGAATAGAGTCATGGTACAAAAGATACTGAAGATACTTTCCTATCTCTCTCTTAACTATTCTATCCAATAAAGGGAGAACCCCCGCGTCAAAAAAAGCAAACATTTTGTGTATAAAAAAGCCCAAAACCCCCATCTCAGCAATTAAACATTTCTTGTTTATAATCAACTAGGAGCCAAACTGTTCACTTGACCAGGCTTTCCACTCAATTTGAAGTGAATTGGCTCGACAACTGAAAAGTTGAACTTTGATTCTGATTAATGGCAACCTGTCCAGAGTGTTTCCCGACCTTTCAACCAATGAGATGGGCTTCCCCCGTGACCCGACTTGAGATAAGCAATTGAAAATTGATGGAAATTTTGATTTAAAAAAAGATGCAATATATAAGAAGCAAAAATTATTTTCTGTGAAGCTGTATGTGCTTGTAATGTATATATGTATGTGCTGTATGGCTGATGACCGCACTCAAATGATTTCTCAAATGAGGCATGCTTGGCTGCCCTGAAGAATTTGCTGATACTAAATGTCCTACTTTAAATTCAGATAGAATTGAAATGCAAGTTGTCAATTTTTACAGGGGCGGCATAGCTCAGTGGGTAGAGCGGTTGTCTGGCAATCGTAAGGTTGCAGGTTCGATCCCCGGTCCTGTACATAGCATGTCGAGGTGTCCTTGAGCAAGACACTTAACCCCTAACTTTTCCCCGAGCGCCATAAGTTGGCAGCTATACAATAGGTTTGGTCAAAAATGCAGAGAAATCCAAATTTCCCCTTGCGGGACTGATAAGTGAATCATTATTATTATCATTATTATTATTAGTCATCTCCTTTTCCCCTGACCAAATTCCCCGAGTTGCCTAACTGCTGGGTCAGTCTCTTTGATGCCCCTCTAGAACGTCGACAAGAAGGAGGAAGCCGTAGCATGCGAGTCCTCCAAGTCACATGACGACTAGCCCTCAGTATTTCGTACATCACGGGTCTCGCAGGGAAAGCACAGTGTTTGGCTGCCGGAGGAGAATGAAGCAGAGTACTTTCCCTTCACCTAACCACGAGCCCCTGGACGACCTGAAGGGGGACACTAGCGAACTCAGAATACTTGATCCGACCTAAACTTTATACCCAGGCTTAGCCAATTATGCCCCACTAACTTTGGACCTCCAGCCATGTTTGGAAACAGCGCAGACGGGATTCGAACACCCAACTGCATGACACAGAGATGCCCTGAACATAGGTACTTTAACCCCCTACGTCACAGGAGGCCCAGCCATGCCAAACATTTGATCAACACTACCAACAGATGTCATAAAAATGTGGCTGCCAAGAAACCCTGTTTTACATTTGATCCTACACTTTCCTTTGATAAGCACAATAAAGACAGCTATTGTTCACTTAGGAAACATAGCTAAAATTAAAAATAACACTGACAAATTTGACCATATTACAACAATTCTTGCCTCAGCTCATTAGCTTCATATCTAGGGTAGATGAAACTTCAAGATGCTTCAGCAGACTTATAAAGTCCTAAGTTTACCCCATCAAACCTGTCTGCATGCTGAGAAATAACGTGGAAATTAGAAAGCTCCTTCCCGAGAAATATTGCTGACTAGCAGGAAATTTTCATTAGCGAATAAAAAAGTGATAAATGGAAAAAAAAGTCGAAATGCAGCTCAGTAATAGTCAATTTTGTATGGGATGTCGTCTACTTATTGGAACTTGCTAATAATGATATGTGGAAGAGCACATAATAGATTGGTGATTTCTGCAAGGATATTGGTGCCATTCTTGGCAAGTTTTCATTTGGTAAAAACTTGACTCTACCCATGATCTTGGCATTGACCTTAAGCACCTCTATGATTTTTCAAACTAAATTGTTCTGCCCATCCAAACAGAGTTCCAGAATTCCCTTGAGAATTACGATGTTGTTCAGAACATTGCAGTTAGTAGTGATCGACAGGCAAGAGGGTGATTATCAGGACTCTTGACTTTGTTGTTAAGGTATTTTTTTCATTTAATTATTTCCATTTTGTTTTTTAGGGGATGGGGGTAGGAAGTGGTTGATAATTGATGCAATTACTTGGGGGCGGGGGGCCAAATGTATACCAGACACCCTCATTGAGGTTAATTTGTTAGTGGAAATCAGACCTTGTTTTCCTGAAAGAAACATTTTTTCCAGGCCCTCTTGTCTCATTTCCTTTAACATTCCATCTTGAACTCTGCTCTCAACATACAGTGCTGCTGTGTGTACCCAGAGTACAAATGAAATCAGCTGGTAGCAGGCTTTTTCCCTATTGGGCCCCATTCTCGTGGAAGAACTGACTTATTTTTAATCAGACAATAGAGTCTGTTGAATGTTTTAAATTTAAACTTATAACCCAGATATCTTTTATGCCTTAACCTACAATTAGTTACCATTAAATGGAGTACTTAATGCCTTTTATTGCATGGTGGGTCGATTTCTCTAAATGAATTTACAAAGGACTGAAACAAATGTGTAATTTATGATAGTGGGCAATATTAAAAAAAATATTTGAGCTAATGATTTAGCACTGGTGCGCATTTAATACCTGGTTCCGGTACCCTTCCTAATATGCACACAAGATAAAGACTGCATCATAAATCTTTGATTCCATTTTATAAATATCTGACTCTTCTTAATTCTTGTTCATTGGGCAGTCTTTCATACACCTATTTTAGCTATTGTTATCGACTTTTATCGAAGGATTCTTGTTCTCGTGCCGAATGTTGTTACTGTCATCATGTCTCCTATCGTCTTAATTGTACCTTGTCATAAGCTGAATCTCTCCAATCTCTCCAAATGACTTCTTTGAACTTAACATGAAGTAACCTGGTTACTATTTCAAGGAAGGAGAGGGCGTCCCTAATGTTTTATGGTACATAAAGGGTGTACATAACTTACCATGACACTGGATTATCCTCTGAACCCCAGCCACTTGTTCTAATGTATCAATATTCTGGGTGTAATTCCGCAACAGCTTCCTCTGTTTATCCAACATAGATATGAATTTGTGACAGGGTGAAGGCTGGAACTGTCCAGGGTAGATTTCCTGCATTGCAAAGTATGCATTTGTATTTGTGAATACACAGTGAAATAATCAATATCATAAAGAAAATATTTATTCTCCTGTAGATGTGTATGTCTGAATTTGATCAATGCAAAAAGTAAAATAAATAAATAAAAGATTCCAAATATAATTTTAGTAATAAAGCAAGGAAAAGTAAACAAACCCTGGCAAACTTGAAAAACGGCCTTGGGTCTCGTCTGAAGTATTCAATATCAAACATAGCTTGAGGGTCTGGAAGATCAGGAAAATCTACAGCAAGCCTTGCATAAATACCATCTCTGGAACGGAAGTCTGGTATTCCACATGATACAGAAACCTGATGGAAACATTGGAAACAATCAGCACAGACCACTGCAGAAAACAATGTATGTGTGTAGCGTGTATTAAAGCTTCAAGAAGTTTCCAGTGTACAAGCATACAAAGCCAATGTGAATACATACCCCAGCACCAGTAAGCACAATTATCTTTTTACTTTCATGGAATAGCCTGACCACATCCTCTAGGGTATTAATATCTTTTCGCTTCTTTCTCTTGGGTGGTTCTGAGATGTTGATAATAATCTGCCATAGTGTCATGTCATCTAAATCAGGCGGGAGTACAGTTTCTGGAAGCAAGTCTTTCAAAATGGTCCTTGGATCGGTCTCTCTCATGATGTGCTGCTGGATGAAACTGTAGGAACCTGGGTTGAGGACAACACAACACACATTCACCATAAGTCAAAAAATTAAATTCAAGTGACAATACACTACGTAACCATATTTCAACCAAAGAAATTCCTAACTGTAAACGGTGAATGTTTGCAACACCTATTGATAACTGTCACTCAACAAGTTACCTATTTGTGGCTGTGGTGTCCAGTCACTTGAGCTTGCATGTGAGGATCTGTCATCTTCCTCGTTTCCACCATCAGGGGTGTCATCAAGGCCATTTGAGGGAAGAAAGTCTGAATGGAATATCACATTTCAAAGTTGAGATGGAAATAAAACCAAAGAATTCAACAAAAAAATCTCAACCAATCTAAAAAATATTATGAGGGAGCATGGGTATGGTAATAATGATTTATCTCTAGTGCCTAATGAATGAACCTACATAGCAGGTTCATTCATTATGTTTCACAATTGGTCCGCACGTTGTGGAGGTGGACACAAAGATAGATGGAGCGTGGTAAATTAAGCACAGATACCATTTCTGATGTCTTATAGTGGAACCGAATCCACGACATCCTGCTTTGAAGTACATGCTCACCGCTAAGCTACCTTGGTACGAGGAATTAATAAACCTAAACAACAAACTTAAGAGTTCATACGAGTATGTCAATCTCAATATCGCTCACAGAAATTATTCAGCTAAAACAACAATAAAATATTTAAGACAATGAAAGAAAAAAAGAACATCCAACCAGTTCATTCATTGGTTTATTCATTGGATGGAAAACAATAACAATGATTTCCAAAGTCAACAATAACAGCACCAACCATGGGTGTCACGGTCGTGATTGAGATAAGTCTTCCTTTACATTCTTTCACCTCTTTAAATAAGTATCGTACCTCATTTTGAATTGAATTAATGTATGCTTTCGTAGAGTTCTTCAGCCAAACTAACTTACTCCAGAATTTGAAATACACATCTTCTTGCGAGTGGCAAAAACACTGGAAAACAGTAGCTAAATCTAAAAATCAAACTAGATCACTTTCATTACAAACAAGACTGTAGGATATAACTGCCATTTTAAATATATTCAACTCCAGTTGAGTGAGTGAATTTTATAGTCAAAGCATAATTAGGGCAGGAATTAGACTTTGTACGTTCTTCCCAGATACAAATGCACACGACCACAAGAGAAGGGAGAGGTGTACATATAAAGTGAGCTAAGCATCGGGTAAACAATATATGAAGGGTACACATAGGTGAAAAAGGTAAACAAAATTTAAAATGCAAGAATGGCACTAATCATTTAAAACCGGGATCTGAAAACGTCAAGAGCGGAGGTGGGACTACACACTGGCTAGCTTGACGCTATGTTGCTATGCCAGCTAAATTCAATTGGGGGAGGCAAAAGAATGCCAAATAAACTGGCCATTTTAACCATGTAAAAAACTGTAGACAATCAAGAGCAAAAAATA
Organism: Regalecus glesne; assembly: GCA_900302585.1. Lineage (NCBI taxonomy): Eukaryota > Metazoa > Chordata > Actinopteri > Lampriformes > Regalecidae > Regalecus > Regalecus glesne. The sequence goes on from OMLC01046517.1 coordinate 15,910, forward strand.
GAATTACCGCAAGTGCACAAACGTCACCCTTTGCGTGTTTACTCTCTAACCAACGTTTGCTAACTTATGTGCTAATAACCTCGCCGGTAAGTTGTAAAAAAGATTTCTACCAACAACCGGGCACGCAAACACGAGAGGTTAGTAGTCGCAGCTGGCAGCTAGCTACCGTGTTTACCTGTACTCTCGTCGGTTGTCCCAAATGTATCACTCATGTCCAGTTTCACGACTGTTGTGTGAGCCTCCGGGCACAGCGGTCCGAGTCCATTGTCTCCGCCTAGCGCCGCCGGGGCCTGCTGTACCGCCATCACCGGCTTAGCCTCCCTCCCCCCTGGCTGCGCAGGATTCACTGCTGCCCCCAGGCTCACGGTGGCCTCCGACCTGCTTGAGATGTCCATCACTTCACTGAATTTGAATCCGTGATCTGACACAGTGCCAGTTTTAGACCTCTTCGCGGCGGGCCCGTCTCTGTCGGACGAGCTTGAACAGGGCCTGCCGAGAAGGTTTTCTCCGTCCGCCATCTTCAGCCCGCAGAGCCGCTGTGAGGAGCCGCGGAGTGACAAAACAACTTCCGGCAGCTGTGTGATTTGCATGGCACACGTGATTCGCTTTCCTCCAGTGGCTGTGGCTCAACCAATGACGCCTTCACGTCAGTGACGTCAGACCATAACAAAAAATGTCATGTGGTGAAAATAAGAAAAAAACTTGACTTTAAAAAGTGACGTAGCAAAAATTAAATCACGTTTAAAGAATTGCGAAACGGGAGACCTGTGTGTGATTATTTTCCAGTAATGGAAGTCAAATTATTATGATATAATTCCAACAAATACAAGCTTTATAAATGAAAAGTTAACTATGATATTAATGTATTATGTGTTAAGAAAAATCTATACATGATCATCCAAGACCTAATAGTCTTCTTGGATGATCAGAGACCACCTGATTGCTGAGGGTATAACGGAAACAGCAGAAGTAGCATCTGCGACGGGGAGCCTCTGTACTGCTGAACCGTAGACACTACCATTTATTTCTTGAAAACGCTCATCCAATTTTCACAACACAATTCTTTATTATATGGAGGGTATTTTGAATTTAAAACCAGAGGATTTGGGGGACTACTACGGGATACTTGGATGTGATGAACTGTCGTCGGTAAACTCGTGTTATCTACGTCAAAACTGTTTTAGCATATTTGCTGGATTATTATAAGGGCCATGTTTGCTCTCCGTATCTCAACGAGCTAATCTTGGGTCACGGTTGAAGGTTGGAGAGCTGAGAAACGTATTAGGGAAATATTTGTGCACACCGAAATGTCATCTATAATCAGAAAATGCGGAAATCTGGTATACAAATTACTGTACCAGGGATTAGTCGGAGCCCACACGTACCTATTGGTGATGGTAAACTAGCTTCCGTGGCCTGTATACTATCCTAAAACATCTCATAAAACGGTTTTGTCTTTGTGTTTTTTCTTAAAATCTACAGACCGAGCAGATTGCAAACGAATATAAGATTCGCGCCTTAGCTTGTCACCCAGACAAACATCTAGACAACCCAAAAGCAGGTGTGTATGTGGGACATTAGGTAACAAAATGGTGGTGATTTGTAATATTTCAGGTTTTGTAGGGTTTTAATATAGTCAGGTTATGAGAAATAGCCGTGCAGATATAACAGGGTTATGAAACAGAAACTCACAGCTCTGTTGTTATGCCTCAGCTAGTCAATTTCCCTTCCAATCATCCCACACTAGATGAAACCAAGCAGTGATGTTCATCTATAGATTCATTGGTTCTCTCGTTACATTGTTTTGTTCCATATCATGGCATTGACTGCATTTCTTTCTCTCTCTATCTGTTAAAAAACAATTAAGTGGAAGAATTTCAAAAGTTACAGGAAGCCAAAGAAGTTTTATGCAATGAAAGCAAAAGAAAAAACTACGACCTCTGGAGAAGAAGTGGTGTTGCGCTTCCATTCCGTGACTGGCAAGCTTTGAATGACTCTGCGAAAACAGTAAGTGACTTTGTGATTTTGATTGTTGTTGTTTTTTTGGGGGGGGTGGACGGGTCCATTGCATGTTGACTACCTACCTTTTTGTCAACAGAGCCAGGTAATTTGTTTTGCATCTTGTTTTCAGTCATTGCACTGGGCTGTGAGAGCGAAGAAGGAACCGATGTTGGAAGGCTCAAAAACCGAATTCCCGGTCACTTGTCCAGGGGAGGACATTCATTTTGGACAGGAAACCTTAAGGATGTCCTCCGATGAAGCAGTGCCATCCTCAAGTAAGTATAGTTTAAAATGCGCAGAAGGTCTGGACAATTGAATAAAGTTGTTGTTTTTATTTTGTTTTTAAAAAAGCGTTTTTAAAGACGTTACTGAGAACTTTTGAAGTGGCACCAAAAAAATTTCTAGAACACTGAAAAATAAAACTTGTACAGTCTTCAAGGACCACTGTGTACAATTTAGTTGCATCCAATTGTGGGGTTTCAGATTGCAACCAACTTAATTCCCCCACATTCACCCCTCCCTTTCCAAGTGTGTAGGAGAACCTACGGTGGCCTTCAGGTGGCAGTAGCTACTTCTGAAATACATTTTGCATCTATGACCACACCGAGTAGCCATATTGTCAAGTTAGGATCTTCCTTGAACTTGTAGTTTGTAGATAGATATACAGTCAGTTTTCCCATGTCACCTGTTTTGACTTCCATTTGGCTCATGTTTTCGCTTCTTCGACAACAAGGATACATGCTCCTTACTTTTTACATTTAACACAAAATGATTAGCCAGCACCAGCGATCACTTAATTCTCTTGTCTTTATGTATTCTCAATAAACTAGGTAGGGAAACCACAGAAGAGTGAATCGGATCATCTGGACACAATGTTAACTGGGAAAAACTCTTCATCACTTATCTAAGTGACTTTTTCAGTCCCAACTGACAGTGGCACAATGACTGAAACCAACGATTAGTTTCATATGCAAATTGCCATAACCACTAATTTGAGTTTCAGTTGCAATATGTACTATTCACAGAGGATTGGGGAATGGTTGCAAATATGGCATTGTAAGATGATTACAGGTGTTCTCTGGGACACCTGGGTTAATCATACATTGTAGGAAGTACATGTCACCACCCACGTTGACCTAGTGGACAGCCACATCAAGTTCACCAAGGGAGGATGTGGAAAAACAACAGCTTAGGTTATGACATTGCTTTTGGTTATGGGATATATTTAATTGTTGATGTTTAATGTAAACTAACACATACGGATCAGTGGTAAAGCTATGATTCACCATCCACTGAGTGCAAACTCAGAGTTAACAAGATGGTGTACCACTGGGCTGAGAAAATCCCGACCAACACAATGACTAGAGAAGGGGAGAAATTCTACAAACTGTATACAAGCTAGTCAAAGAGGGAAGGACAACAGCTTCCCAAGTGTAAATTTCATATGTGGTGGGAGTGTCAGAACAATTGAGATGTGCATTTTCCAAACACCGCATCTCAATTACTTTCAAACCTAAAAACATGCAGTGCCAGAAATTGGTCCACCCCAAAGGTGGGGTTCTCCAGAATAAACAAACCAATATCGTATATGCTGTTAAATGCTGGGAGGATTTTCATGACTTCTAGATTGGTGAAATCAAACAGACGCTGGCCAAGAGGCTGGCTCAACGCTGTAGACCTAACATGTCAGGCTAGGACTCTGAATTCTACATCTCTCTACATGCCAGTGGCCACTCTTTCAAAGATGAGGATGTGCACATCCTTGATACTGTGGAGTGCTTGTTTCCACCCAGAATCAAAGAGGCCATCTATGTGAAGAGGGAAGGACTGTTACTGAACTGGAGGAGCTAAGAGTACACCTGTTGCCATCTTACAATGCTATGATTGCAACTATTCCTCAATACTCTGTTATTAGAACACATGGCCATAGTAACTCTTGTTAATGGTCTACATGTGAAACTGCTTGTTGTTTTTGGCCGCTATACCACTGTATTGTTTAGCCACCATTCCTTGCCTCAATCCATTCCTTCAACACTATGGTGAAGTTTTCTGATGACACCACTACAGTAGGACTGATATCCAACAATGAGGGGGTACTATAGAGGGGAGGTTCAACATCTGATTAAGTTATGTTTGGACAATAATCTGGTCCTGAACACCTCATTAACAAAGGAGATCATTGTTTACTTTAAGAGATCCAAGAAGACCACATGGCTCCCTCGCCACATAAATGGTGAGGAGATGGAGAGGGTCAACATCAAAATCCCTCTCATGGTCCCTTAACGCTTTTTACCTCATGAGGAAAGCTCATCAGAAGCTCCTAAAAACTCAAACAGGCCAAACTTCCCTCTCAATCTCTAGGTAACTTTTACCGAAGCACCATAGAGAGTATCCTCAGCTACCATGCCACTATGTGTTATGGCAGCTGCACTCCCAAAAACCAGAAGGACTTGGTCCAGGTGGTAAAATCAGCACACAAGATTGTGAGATTTGGGCTCTCGATTTTTTTTTAATACAGTGTGTGCAAGCCATCTACACAAGAAGGCTAGCAACACAAGTAGGGACCAACTCATCCAGGTCACAGTCCATTTCTTCCCTTCCCATCAAGGTAGAAATATAGGGGCATCAAAGCCTTAATTAACAGACAGCTTCTTCATCAGAACTGTAGCCTCCATCACCCCATAAACTCCCATAATTGTTGGGGACTGAAGTATTTGCCATGCATTTGTGAATTCTTATATATTATATAAACGCATGGACTCAAATCCATGAATACCGTTATGGCATCCAGTACTTTATCTGTGCTCCCATACATAGGCTTAGTGGTTATGTCAGGAAGGGGATTTGATGTACAATTTTGCCAGATCACCATGTTGATGGACAAGATCCACTGTGGTGACCTCTGAGAAACAGGGAATAAGCCACAAGAAGAAGAGGATACAGATATGACAGTACTTTACTTTTTTGTGCAATCATTTTTACACTGCACTGTCTGTATTGTCACTGTTTACTTGCCTCATCCAAGTGCCTTATTTGATTTAGGTCGAGAACACTACCTCATATATATCTGGTTTATTTACCTTATTTTTTCTTTTCTGTTATTGATTTTGTCTTCATCTCATTTTTCTGTTTTGTTGCTGCTAGTTTCAGAGAGTTACCAAACACAATTCTGCTGTATGCCTACAGTGACAAAGTGTCTCAATCTAAATAAGGTTTGGGGATACCTGCAGTTAGATGAGAGTGAAGAGGTCACTTAGATGAATGATAGTGTTTCTCCCATTAAGCATCATGTCCTGATGAACAGAGTCACCTTTCTGTGACTTAATCCTCTTCTCTCTTCTTGGGCTTCCAACTGTTGTATTCATGCCAGTGCCACCTAATTCAAGCTGGCACTTAAAGGTAATATCAGGAAGGACCCTCTCTAAAGGCAGTTTATGGTTGTCCATTCTGGTCTTCTGTAGGGACATGGCCGTGCCACATGGCGGGCTCGGTGGAAGAATAAATGCTCCCTTTGTAGATATGAAGGGCTCATTCTAAACCAACCAAAACACAATGATTGGTGGTTTAGTGTGATTATACACTATAAAAGGACAATAATGATATAATAATACATAAAAGGGACATGATTATGAATATTAAATTTGATATCTAAAAATAGATCCCCTAAATCCTTCACACTAGTTGTATAGATTCCAAGACCCACTACCATTTTACACATGGTGGCATTATTATTTAAGAAAATAATGTGGGATACTCACCAATAGGAACATGTCGTCAAGTTACACCATTCTAAATATCCAATATAGTCAAGAAACAGAAAATCTGGGTGGGGCTTTGAAAGGGGAAGTGTTTATTAGCCATTACTTAAACCTTCAATATTTCCACATTTCTACTGTTTCCATGGTAGCAGATTGTTGATTGTCAAAATATTTCAAGGAAAGGTATAAACTTGGTGAAATTAACTTTGTATCATTTCTCTCAAGGTGATAGCTGTCATCGGCATTTCCGTTGGGCTGCTGATTCACCATCAAGTCTACTACAGAAGTTCAGAAATTATGAGATTTAAAGTAACTAAAAGTATTTTTTTGTTTAAATGTTAGGGATGTCTTTTTAGTTACGGATCCTGTTACTGGTACGCTGAAGTCATGTGATCCTGGTTTTGCTGTGTATATCATTTAATTTCAGGTTGAAGAAGTGGGCTAAATTTGTGAAAACCCTCATTATCTCCATTTGATAAAACAGGCCTGACAAAATTCAAACAACTGCATCTTTTGTGTTAATGCATTTTCCAGTAAAGTTCTTTCATTTATTGTGTCCTTTGCAGCACAGCAGAGAGGTGTACATCATTTTTAGCACTTCTAATCTTTGGAAACAAAACTCAGAATTTATTTTATTCTTTCGACAATCTGGAGACTTTCTGTAAAAGTATGCTTCCTCAGGCACCTGTCAATTTTTTGTCACTGATAACTTAAAGTTTAATCATCAGATTTAATGAATATTCACCTTTGGTATTTAATCAATGATAGTAATTTAATGGGGCTGTGTAATGAGGGGAATTAGGATATTCTTTGTCAAAGGCTGTCTGCAACTTAAATAGATGAGTTGGGCTTTGTTTTGTTTTTAAAAATGTTCTTTGGTGTCAAAAGTAAGAGTAAACTTCCAACCTGAAAAAAGAGTCACATTATTGTCATAATCAAGTTAATTTTGATGCAGAATTTTTTCATCCTCTCCAGGGAACCATCACCTTAAAATGGAGGAGAGGTTTATGGGCGGTATGGCTTAATCCTCAGTCCTGCAGAAATCATGTTGAGGTGTCCTTAAGAAACCTGCTGAACCCCTATTGGCCCCTAAGCGCCACATAGTGGCTGCTCAGTGCTCCTATACAATAGGATGGGTCAAATGCAGACATTTGCAAATTCACCCCCGTGGGACTGATAGGGAACTATTAGGATCATCATTATGTGTCCCTAGGAATCTGACAGGTTTGTTCTCTGGAGCCTTGTGCTCCTGGTAGGGTCTGCCATAGCAAACAGGTCTCAGGCAAGGGACCAGACTAAGAATTATTCAAGAAGACCCCAGGAAAAATCTAGGAAGAAGTGAAGCTACCCAGCCTGGAGGAAGCCCAGGGCCCTTGTCTGCAGACAAGCTCAGAGGAGGCCCTGTCTGTGAACACCTGGTTGCTGGGTTTGCCACCAAGCCTATCCGATGAGCCCGATAAAGCAGTGTTGTTACCTCTCCATCCCATGGCGAGGTCAAAAAGACTGACCCAGAAATAGGGAACCAGGGGAATTCGGGTAAGGAAAAAAGGGGATACGATTTATTTAAAAAAAGAACCACTGAGGAGGCAGAGCTGGAGGATGATGAGGGATCAACATCAGTTTCCCAGGAGGAGATGGCTGGGGTAGTAAAAACAATCACAGTGGAAAACCCCCAGTGATTGATGAGATCCATCCAGAAATGCTGAAGGCACTGGATGTTTAGGAGCTGTCATGGATGACACGTCTCTTCAACATTGCATAGATCTCCGCAGCAGTGCCTAAGGAGTAGTAGACTGGGGTGGTGGTCTCCATGATCAAAAAGGGGGACCAAAGGGTGTGTGCCAACACTAGAGGCATCATGTTACTTAGCCTCCCCAAGAAAGCCTACTCTACGTTGAATCTCTGATTGAAGAAGAACAATGCAGATTCTGTCTTTTGTTCTAGTCATCGAACAATAAACCAGCTCTTCACTCTTGCAAGGAGCCTGGAAGGGGGCTTGGAGTATTCCCATCTGCTCCACATTTGTTTTGTGAATCTAGAGAAGATTTATGAACGGGTCCCCCTTAGTAGCAAGTCGAACTTGTTCTGGGTGGGGTTGGCAGCCGCCAGGGCTGTACCTTGTAACCTATCTTGTTTGTGATATTCACGGATAGGATTTCAAGGCGTAGTCATGGATGAGAGGTGCTGCAGCTCTATGGGCTGAGGATTGCATCACTGCTTTTTGCAGATGATGTGGATCTAATGACATCATTGGTCTTTGACCTTTGGCACTCACTGGATCAGTTCACAGCCAATTGTGAAGCGGCTGGGATGAGGATAAGCACCTCTAAATCTGAAGCAATGGTACTCAGCAGGAAACTGGTGGAATGTCTACTCTGGTTAGGGAATGAGTTCTTACCCCAAGTGAGGGATGTCATGTATCTCTGGGTCTTGTTGTTGAATAAGGGTAATATGGAGTGAGATAAATTGGAACAACTGGAGCAGTATTGCACTAGATTTACCAAACCGTGGCGACTAAAGAGAGCTGAGCTCGAAGGTAAGCTCTCAATCTACCATTCAATGTTTGTTCCTCACCTATGGCCCTATATTCTCACCTATGGCCATGAAAGTTGGGTCATGACTGAAAGAACAAGATCGCGGATACTATCAGCCTCAATAAGTTTTCTCAGGAGTGTGCCTGGTGTCTCCCTTAGAGTTAGGGTGAGAAGTTCAGCCATCTGTGATGGACTTTAAGTAAAGCCACTGCTCCTTCAAGTAAAATGGAGCCCATTGAGGTGGTTAAGGCATCTAGAAAGGATGTCAACTGGTCACTCTCCTAATGAGGTGTTCCAGCCATATCCAGCTGGGAGGAGACCAAGGACTATGTGGAGAGATTATATTTCCACACTGGCCTGGGATCACCTCTGGATCCCCCAGTCAGAGTTGGTTGATGTGGCCAGGGAAAGGGAAGTTTGGGGTTCCCAGCTGGAACTGCTACCTCCATGACCTGGCTCACAGGTTGACAATGGATGGATGTATGGAGGGATTGTCATATCCTTTGATGACAGACATGGGTGTAAGTCCATGAATACTAGGATAGCATCCAGTGGTTTACCAATGCCCCCAACCAGTGTCATCAGTTTGTCAGGAAGTCACAAAAAGAGGTGAATCTGTTCAGCTGGATCAGAAGTTTATTGAGAAACGTTTCGTCACTCACCCGCTGACTTCTTCAGTCTGAGCTGAAGGCAAACATCCCCCGCTGAAAGAAGAAATAAGGGATGGACAGATGCTGAAGCTGCTAAAAGAATGGAGAGAAACAATGAGAATTATGTGAGACAGGAAGCCATGGAAGACAAGTCAGCCAGGATGCATGTTGAACTTTGCTTTTGAAAATACCAGATTAGGTTTTTGGCCTTTTTGCCAATGGTAAATAACCATATTGTTAGAGTGGAAAGAACATTGGAGAGAATCAACATTATTGTAAATGCAGGAAGGAAACTTCTGGAGGTGTGCAACAGGTACTGAGAAAGGCGTTTAGTCTCTCAGAAACCTGTGAAATAACTTGTTTAATTGGCCAGACATTAGTTGTTTTTCCATAAATAGACATTCCAATACACACTCCTTTCCACCTGGTGGCAGTAATGGCCAAAATCGTTGTTTGCTAACCGCCAATGAATCTGAGAGGGAAGAAGACGACAATCGGACCCGTACGTAGAAAATACCGTGCTGTAATTGGACAGATTCAGCTAGCAGACGTAGTGGAGGTCATCTCGGGACACCACTTACCAGTCAGGGACAGAAATAAAGTGAAACATGGCTGGACGGCTCCTACTCCGAGGGTTTGCTACGTTACAGGCTACGAGGCAGCATGTCGGGGTAAAACCTGCACTACGTGCCCTCAGTACCCTGAAGGGTAAGGATTATGCCAAGATAAGTGGTTGTACTTTCACTTTCACCCTGAAAGTCTACGTTTAGACAGGTGTCCTCAGACAGGACAGAAGATTTGTAGAAATTTAATTTGATTGATCTGCACAGGCACAAGAGAAGCGGAACTGGGGTTTTGTAAAACGACGTGTCTTGTACTCGCCTCATGCTTCAAAAAATCTGTTAAAACTATCGGATACCAACCAAATTTACGTGAAATAATCAAGGTCGTTTGAATTTCAAGTCACGGAGACACCTCTGATAACGAAGACCAGTCATTCCCAGAGACTGAGTTGGGTTGCCAAATCTCCTGACAGGGCGCCAAATGTTTTTGTGTGTGTTTTTCCTCAGAAATGATTCCAGTCTTATATTGCATGTAGAGTACACATTTGACTTACTCAAGGGAGCACGTTGATATTTCTAAGTTGGTTTCCGCATTAACACAAAAATAGATACTCGATTTGCACTCCTCCTGTAGAGACGCCCCACGCTGCAATAACTAATCTGATAGGGTGGCCTAGCTCAGGGCGGTCCTTTAGTAATGGGAGATTGGTGGTTAGATTCTCGCCCCCTGCAGAAACCGTGTCGAGGTATCCTTAAGCAAGACACTGATGAGTTTAACACAGAACAAATTCCATCGGCTCTGGTCGTGTGACAGCTTAAATCATTCTATTCTATAGTAACCCCGCCCCTGGACACCTGAACTGGCAATTAAGAACTTGACAGATTTATGTAGTTTGGCACCAGTCCTTTAAGGTTAGTTGAGACATAATCCAGGACTTCAAAGTTCTATGGCATGTCTACCAATACGACTGTTTTTTTGTGTGTTTTTTTTTGTTTTTTGAAATTTATTTGACCAATACGACCGTTAATTTATGGGACTATTCATAAGTTACGTCATCACTTGAGGGAGTGCTTACAAAAGGTGAAGGTTGATTACAGGTGTGTCTTTGGGTCTGATGACGTCATCTTTTTAAATTATTAAAAAACATTTTCTGATGGGAGGTTTTTTTTAACTTGTCTACTGGCCAATTCTTACAACAACATCAACAATATGTGATTGAAATAGTGCCAAGTGATCAAGTGATATGTGATCCAGTGCCTGCAGGGGTATGTACAGTACATGTACTATTGCGGAGATGGTATGGGGCTTGCTACCAGCGACATACTTGGTACCGTTTTATGTGTCATGTGACACCTTGTCTCTTGCCATTTCCATGTACAGTTAATTACTTATGTTCCGCATCACGTGAGTCTTGTGCTTTGTGACGAGTGATAGCTTTCACACGCTTTATTTAGCTACTGTTGCTGCTTATCCTGATAAGACCGAGAGGAATATTCAGTAGGATGTCACTGATGAAAGACAACTAGAAGAACTATGAAGAGGAGCTCAACCGATTGAATGCTTGAGCTACTAAGTCAAAGGCTAATCTTTTTGGATACTGGGCTAATCATCTAAATACAGCTCATGTTGACAGTTCTGAAGTTGTTTCGTCGGCTTCTGCATCTGATCAACCCTCTACTGTTCCAGAAAACCCTCATGGATAGAAATCAGGGAGAATCATGATCTTCCTCAAATCAACCACCATCTACCTCTGATTCACAAAGCTCAAAGACTTGTCAAGGAAGGGGGGGTCAGTCTTGAGATGATGTAATCAGGGAGCTAGGCCTCAATAATAGGGGGTTGAAAAAAATGGCGAATGATGATCTAATATGGCACATTCCTTCTCATACATAATATTGTTGCTTTCAACAACTAAAGTACTGTTTAGGTGTTTTTCGTTCAGGATGAGCTTGTATGAATCCTCTGAACATTCAGCTTCCAGTGACATGTTCACTATAGCTACTGTCTTGGCTGATGAGCAGGCATATTTTTTGTCGTTGCTATTTCTGAATTGGGAAACATTTTCTTGAATAGTTTGCTTGTGTGCTTATACATCTGGAATGGTAGGTTATAGCTCAACAATGAGAGATGTAAAGAACACCTCAGCTCTAGAGACCTTTGATGGCACGGTGACACAGTTGTTGACACTGTTGCCTCACAGCAAGAAGGTCTTGGGTTCAAATCTTGTCCCAGATCCTTTTTGTGTGGAGTGTCCTTGGTGGTACAGTGTCCTATCATCATCATCATCAAAAAAGACATACCTGTTAGGGTTAATACTCCTGCCTGTATCCCTGACCAAGGCAATAGGAAAAAGAACTGGAGTTGGTCACTGGGCTACCTACTGCCACTAAAATATGTGCAGTAGGTAGGGTGGTTGTTTAGTAATCAGAGATTGGTAGTTCAATCCTCAGTACCATGACAAATGTTAAGTTTCCTTGAGCAAGACATTGAACCCCTAAGTTGTTGGGACAACAGATGAAAATTAGCATGGTGGCTAGAGCTAGAATATTTACTTTTCAAAATGTCCATTACGGTCCCTAAGAAGGAATTTGTATATACAGTCATGAAAATAAGTATTTCACCCCTGTTGATTTTGTGACTTTGCCCCCTTAGAATTAAATGAACAGTATATACTTTTCATTGTAGGGAAACACCAGTTGTACAACTGGTTCCTGAGGACAGGGATTAATAACCACTGGTGTAGATCCACCTTCCTAAGTAGATGCCTCCTGGCCCTTTGCCAACAGCCTAGTAAGGGCAAGTGACCAAGTCTCTCCCCCCAGCCTAAGTTAATAGCCTACAAGTGGACCTTTTTTAATATTAGACTATTTCTGCAACCAGTAAACAAAAATAACGCTACTGTCAGAGGTGGTTTTGATGGCATTGTATGTATGATGATTGCAGGTATACCAACAGATGATGAACAGGCTACTGGGATGGAACGGCGTGCCATGCAGGCCCTCAAGATGGGAAAGGTAATTTGGTCCAAGGTCTTTTCATTATACTTAAATCCAACTGAATTGATATTGAACTGAACTGCTTTAAATGTTTATATTCACAGGACCCATATAGTATGCTAAAGCCCAAAGAGTATGCTGGAACCAAAGAAGACCCCCACATTGTCCCATGTATTGGTACCAAAAGGCTTGTAGGATGCTTGTGTAAGTTCATGTTGATGTTGTGAATGCAAGACGGAGAATACTATTTTCACATGGTAATGTTCATGAATACCCGTTTACCAAAATGCATTGCAATGTTCTGCAGGTGAGGAAGACAACACTGCTATTGTGTGGTTCTGGCTTCATGAGGGAGATGCCCAGCGGTGCCCTTCCTGTGGGTCTCACTATAAAATGGTCCACAATGAGTTGCCACATTAAGTGTAAAATTCATCCAAAGTAAACAACTTGCACATGCAAACAAGATTTGCCTTATTGGGATGCCACAATATGTGTTTATCTTAACATGTAGAGTTTCCTGTCATTAAAATGTGAACTGGAACTGATTTGGTGTTTTCTTTTTTGCCCCCCCCCTTTAAAACAAAAAAAAACAACATATGATAAATACTTAGAAATTCTGGTGATAAAGTTGGCCCTGTGGACTTGAGCAGTGATTTATCTTATTCATAATTCAATTATTTCCTTGACTGATGATATCAGTAATTTTATGCCGTTCTAGAACTTGAGATAGATTTTTTTTAAAACAACTAGAAAAGGGCTCTGAGAAAATGTATCCAATTACTGTGCTGGGGTGGCTTAGCAGATTGAGGACACACCTGGGAGTCAGGTGTTGAGGGTTAATATCCAGCTGCATAGCTCTATAAATGTGAGGATTTCATTGTAAAGAACTTCGAGGGGTCTTTAGACTAGAGAAGTGCTGCAGAAGAACAAATACATTTACCATTTACTTTGGCTAGACAAAACCCTTAAAAGTATTTCTGAATACCGGTTTAGTTCACAAGCCAAAGTATGCTCAACTTCAGTTTTTCTCGATGCAAATATATAGGGGCAGCATAGGTCAGGAGGAGGGGCAGTCATCCAGTAATTGGAGATAGGTGGTTCGATTGCTGGCCCCCGTGGAAAGCATCTCGAGGTGTCCTTCACCAAGATGGAGAACCCTCATCTACTCCCGAGCCCTGCATAGTCTTGTAGTTTCAGAGGTGCACTTTTCATTACTTGATGAGCCCATATGGTCGAAAAATATTGTGAAATGTAAGGGTAATAATACTTATTGATGCCTTTCGAGCCATGCACTTTCAGTTGCAGTTACAGGTGAATAACTGATTTAACTTGAGATTCTTAATCTCCATTTAACTTAAGTGTTCATTAAACTTCATTCACAGTAGAGATCCATTTTTATGTCACTATTAGTCCCCACGTTTTGGGGAAGGACACGCACTTAGATGGAGTGTGGGAGATAAAGGCCAGATGCCCTTCCTGATGCCCTGCAATGAGTTCGAACCTGCGACATCTGACTTTTCAGTTCCCGGAGCACGCACTCAACCAATGAGCTACCAATTGTCAGCTACCAACCAATTGTCAGCTTATCTGAAGTTGGGTCATAGAACTGCTATAGCCTCTCCCTGTGCTCTTGGGCAGAAGGTAGAGAAACAACATTCAATCACAGAACTTGTTTTGGGATTAAGGCGAAACACTCTTCCTGATGCTCTGCAGTGGGTTCAAACCTACAACCTGGCTTGTTGGTTCCTGAGGCATGCACTGTACCTCTAAGGTACCATAGCCTCAAAATTCAAGATACAAGCACCCATTACGATACTTTCCCCCTGTAAAAAAGTGTATGTGTGTATATATATGTGTGTGTGTGTATGTGTATATATATATATATATATATATATATATATATATATATATATATATACATATGTATATATATATAAATATGTATATGTATATAT
>OMLC01046518.1:0-14979 GCA_900302585.1 Regalecus glesne
ACCTCCGCGACCCGACACCGGATAAGTGGTTGACGATGGATGGATGGATAATGCTATATTGTCGTCACTAATCCAGTTATGAATTATACTGAACATCTTAGCCTGTTACCTAACCTAATTGAAAATTAATCCTTTATCATATTCAGTTCAGCCTTGCTCCTGTTTTTCTTGAAGCATATCATGTTTGTAACTATGAGGAACAGAGTTATTTGTAGTAATGGTTAACATCAATGTTCACGTGTATGCCTAGCCAATGTTTCATACCTTACACGCTACCTTCATACCTTTCATACCTTCTCTACGTGTTAATAACTGTCCAGTATGTCTTGATGCATGCTCAATAATCCAGGTAGGGAAATCACAAAAGAGTGAATTTGTTCAGCTGGATCAGAGGTTCATTTTTGAAACGTTTCGTCACTCACCAGGTGACTTCTTCAGTCTAAGCTGAAGGCAAACATCCCCCTCCTTATAAACAGTACCTTGCTGCCACACAACAATAGGTTGGTTTCACATGCAAGTTGGGTGATCAACTGCACATTCAGTGACAAAGGGCACCATTCACAGAGGATTGGGGAATGTTCGCGATCACGGCATTGTAAGACGCCGATAGGTGTACTCTCAGGCCACCGCCCCTATTCAACGAGGGTCGCTCCCTCTTCACGTAGATGGCCTCCTTCACCCCCCTCTCAAACCAGCGTTCCTCCCTATCAAGGATGTGAACATCATCATCCTTGAATGAGTGGCCACTCGCCTGTAGGTGGGTGTAGACCGCAGAGTCCTGACCCGACGTGTTGGCTCTCCTATGTTGCGCCATCCTTTTTGCAAGCGTCTGTTTGGTCTCCCCGATGTACATCCCTACCTGGATTATTGAGCATGCATCAAGACATTCTGATAGACAAAGCACCAAAAACACTCTGTGCAACACGTAAAAACTACTGGGTCTTTTCTCTGCACCGTCTGTCTCTGGTCAAACTATGGCCCTGGTTTAACTACAGGAAGACAGAAATAGGTTAGATGTCAATCACCTAACCACTTACAGCTGCTGGTGCTGACCGGCAGTGAACTGCTGCAGCCGACTTTCTAACCACACCCTATCTATCCCAGTGTCTTGACATTATCAAACCCAAATGTGAAATGTGAAACTGAATAAAAACTTGACAAACTAATTTCAATTTAGGTTTCTTTAATGATTTATGAAAACCTGTGTTATTCCAGAGCCAGCAGGCCAGGCTCGCTACCCTCTACCTCCCCCTGTTTGGCCTGCTGCTGGAGAATGTCCACAGACTTGATGTGAAAGAGTCAGCCTCTCTCATTGGCAACCACAATGTAAGTCTGACATCTAGTGGTTATATTAGGAGTAGCATCTTATGTTTACAGTATTTTTAAAAAGTCCAGTACTGCCATTTCACTCTTGGGTCTTTATCATTATTATTTTCTATTATTATATCATCTACTGGGTGTCACCTGTAAATTTTTCTCTCTCACTAGCATGCCAGAGAGGACGTTCAGGGGAATACCTCCATGTTCACCCCCCAGAAACCTGGTACAGGTCTAGAGAATCCCCTTCATAAGGATGTGTTTGGGGTCATTTCTGGAACAGGTAAACATCATCTTCCCCTTTCCCAGAGGAATATTTGGTACCACTTAACAATAAGACACACTTTGTGAATGTTACTGTTATTTTGTTATTTGTAGTTATTAATTATCTTATTAATGGTTAACTAATTTATTAATGAATTTCTAATTTAAATACCAATCTTTCATTTTGACCAAAACATCAAACCCCACATAGTTTTCAGAAATTACGGATCCTGAGAGCCTGTACTAATAGCAAGTACCGCAGTTGAATTGTTGTAATTCAGATGTGCTGTGGTTATGCTGTGTCCCTGCAGCCTCTCCTCACACATCCACTCCCAACATGGGGTCAGTTCACCATGCAGACTCCAGAGGCTCCCTGGTTTCCACTGACTCTGCAAACAGCCTGCTGGAGAAGAGCAGTGACAAGACCAACTCTCTGGAGAAGGTAATTGAATGGAAGAATGTCTAAATTGGCGCAATGCTTACAGCAGTAATAAATCACTGCATTCGGAAAGTATTGGTGATGACTGTAAAATAGCCACTCTATGCCTCCCCAGCTCTGCATTGATTGAACTACTGTAGTCAATGAATGAGAGCATTTGTAAAAGTGTGTGAAGATGATTGTATTCAAGAGATGTGAGGCTAATGGGACGTATTGATTGTTATGACTCGACCTCTGACAGCTTTCTCTCATCCAAGTGGCATATCATCTTTGGGATACTGTAAAAACCTGTCTGTCTGAGCTCTATCTGGCACATGTCTACATTTTGTTTCACTTGTAGAATATATTTGTTGAATTACGTCGTGTTTATCACTCATATTGCAAGTCAGTCTCTTTGCAGTGGAAGAAGGTTTGTACGCTCTCATTTTCCAACTTTATTGAGGTACATTAATGCATATAGCACAACACACCTGTCGGCTTTTACCATCCGGCCACATCCAATCCTCTCTCATATCTCCTCCTCCCTGCCCTCTGACCTCCAAAACCTATCTATCCCCCCGCCCGTCCCTGCTGTGCAGCGAATTGAGATGCTCAATAGGAGACACTCGGTCAACGTGCCCCCTCTCCCGCTGGAGTCTGAGGACCGAGGGCCGACCCAGAGCCGTGTGGCCAAGCGGGTCACCATGGACTTCTCCCTCCTTACTGTGCCGCAGATAGTGGATGATGGCAATATCACAGCCCAGGAGGTGGCCACAAGGGTGGACGGAAATAACATGGAGGACGTCCCCATTCAAGTATTCTGTTTAACCCCCTCCCAAAACCCCTACTACTTTCCTGGTATTGTACAGAGTTCAGCAAGCTGCCGTTGAAATGTAAAATACTGAATGTGTTTGGGCCACAGCACTCTTGCTCAAGTGTGGGCAGAGACATTTTTGCGAATCCATCTTTCTGCCAGGAACCAAAAGGGTGGGGGTCTGCTGCGCGGGACAAAATGTCACGTGCTAGAAAGCTTAGACAGTTGCGGGTAGAGCGTGCGCTTTGGGAACCGATAAGCCAGATGCTGTGGCTTTGAACCCACCGCAGGGCATCGGGAAACTCTTAGTCCATTTCCAGCCCTACAACGTGGGGGCTAATTGTGACATAAAACGGACCTCTCTCATAGTGGCTCTATGTCAATTTGTGTGTTGAAATTGGAAACCTGGCGTGTGTGGTGACATAACCCATCTGTGAATAGATTCCAAAGTGCCAATGACTGACAGCAAGTGCAGCCAATCAGAATTTCTCTGATAGGAAATGTCACAACAGATTGAAATCGGACTACTCCAGACTTCACAGACATCCGATTATTTTGAGGTCTGGGCTCATGAGATAAGCTCAGACACTATCAAGATTACCATCATACAGGGAGCCCATTCGTCTGCTGGTTCAAGGAGCTCAAAACAAACATGAAGAATCAATTTTAATTCCTGTTCTAGCCAGGTCAGATTCACTGCCGCCTCTCCCTGTTGGAGTGGTGACAGGGAATTTGACTAGAAGTCGATGCTGTTTTTACTGGATTCAAAAGCTGGAGTGTATTCTAGTCTGCAGATATCTGTACAATACATGTGTTCCCTGTCCCCCTTTGAGTGTCCTGCATCAGGGGAGTGCGTGTGGTGTTCTCTCCTGGTCTTGGCTGATGGGGAAGGTTGTGTTGCTCTCATAGCCTTCCCTTTCACTGTATCCG
Source organism: Regalecus glesne (assembly GCA_900302585.1). Classification (NCBI taxonomy): domain Eukaryota; kingdom Metazoa; phylum Chordata; class Actinopteri; order Lampriformes; family Regalecidae; genus Regalecus; species Regalecus glesne. The sequence continues at coordinate 3,744 of OMLC01046518.1, forward strand.
AATCTATTTTCTATCGGTCTCACCACTGTTGCTGTAGCCTAACAGCACCAGATCTTTTGCCTCCTCAGGAAAACGGTCGATTCTCCTCTGCAGAGTTTTGGTTTTGCTGTGCGGTCATGCACTGGTGTGTTTTGGTGGGGTTCCCATAACTTTGATCCAGCTTTGGTTGACTTGATCCTCTCTCTCTCTCCATCCATCAGAACCAGTGTGCGTCGGCTCTGGGCAGCGCTCTGCTGCGATGTGACAAACTGGACCGTGACGAGGTCAAAAACTTGCTCATGTGCTTCCTGCACGTCCTTAAGAGCATGTCAGAGGGTGAGCTAGCTAGTCTTATCTGCAGCTGGGCAACATGTCCATATAGTATTGACATGGTGGCATGAGGCTACACATGGTGTGGGGACTGTGGTTCTGCTAGTTGTTTTGGGCAGCATAGCTCGGGAGGGAGAGTGGGTCATCTACTAATAATGATGATAATAATAATAATGATAATGATAATAATCTCCTTTTATAAGGACAGTGCATATTAATGAACATTTATTGTGTAAATACACCACTAGGCTAATTATCATATTGTCCCAAGCACTGGTAGGGGGTGTTCTCTATTTTGCTCAAGGATATTTAGACATTTAGACGCTGTCATGTCTTTTCTTTTTCTCTCCATCAGAGGCCTTATTCACGTACTGGAACAAAGCGGCTCCCTTAGAACTGATGGACTTTTTCACATTGATCGAGTAAGAGCAGCACTTGTGTTTTGCTCAGACTTTAGTCTAATACCAGTTTAAAGCCCTTTCTGTGGTTGGCTATTTGCTGTGTAGAATCATATGGTTAGGGTTTCTTGTAGAGTGCAGTATGATGAATCCAAAAGGCTTAACTATTAACTGCAAATCGATAAGCAGAGTCGTTTTCGGTGTTTTCCCACTTGGATGATGGTGTTTGAATGATTTTTGTCCCATTCATGTGAGACTACAATCCCCTGGTGTGACCATAGTAAAGTTTACAGGATGTTGAGCTTGATGATGGTTTGTTTCTGAACTCTGTTTAATGTCTTTGTCTGTCAGAGTCTGCCTCCATCAGTTCAGATACATGGGGAAGCGGTTCATCGCCAGGTACAGTGAACATCCCTCTGCTCATGCTCCGGCCGTCACATGTTACATTTGAGTTTTGATTATTGATCTAAAAGACAAAACTTATTGGCGGGTATCGACAGTCTACATGGAAACAGTGAACTAACTCATACTGACACACATTTTACAAACGCTAAATCCCCAGTGAGTCTTTTAACCCTTGCTTTTGGTGTGTTCTCTTGGCTGTAACATTGCTGGCAAGTTTTATTGGGGCCAATGCCACGGCCCCCGGGCCCCCTCCCCTGCATGGGTAAGATTTATCTTTTAATTACTTTCCCTAAATGCATGAAGTTGCTGTCGTTTCCTCATTTACAAAGCACAGATAATTTTCCGCTCAGGCCTAAAGCCATGGAAGCATGAGTCGGCCATTTATCAGTTGCTGCTGTCTAGCTTGCAAGTCATCTCTTCTCTTTTTGGCTTTGTGTTCAGCTAATGCCTGTTATCTTGTGAACTATTCATCATCATGGAAATAGTCATAATTATAGTGTTCAGTGTTATCCTCCACTAAACGCCTCCTGAACTTGTCATTTTAGAGATTTTGTCATTCTTTGGACATCCGTGCAATGCAAATATTGATCAAACCACCATGCCCGGTGAGGATAGCTCAGCTGGCAGCAAGGCGTACTGGTGATGGATGTTCTGTTTCTCCTCACCCAACAGGAATTATGAGGGAGCAAGCCTAGTGGCTTCTGACAGGAAGTCTCTGACTCTTCCCGTGTCCCGTAACAGGGCAGGGATCCTGCACGCCCGCCTGCAGCAGCTGGGTACTTTGGAGAATGCTCACACCTTCAACAATAGTAAGTGCGTCCGCATGGTCTTACTGAGGAAGTACGTCAAGCAAATCAGGAAATAATTGAAACCTTTTTTTTTTGTTTTACAATGTTGGCTGCTGCAGTTAAAGTGGATGACATTTTGTGCTCCAAAATGATGACTTAGGGGCATTCTGGTGGCTCACCTTGTATAGGACGTACCATATAAGGCTGAGTCCTAACTGCAGGGGTTTGGGTTTAAATCTGACCTGGGCCCCTCTGTGTGTCTGCAGTGTACTCCCACACTGAGGCAGATTTGAGCAACCAGTGTCTGCTGGAGGCTAATGTGGCCACAGAGGTCTGTCTGACTGTGCTGGACACACTCAGCATCTTCATCATGGGATTCAAGGTACTGCTATGACGCCACAGCCTGGGTAAACACAAAGGCTATTCTACATAACTGGTCTCAGTAAGCAGCAAACCCTTGTCTGTTTATTGTCTAACAAGCCAAATATGCTCGACAGCAGTGAAATATTGATATTCTAAAAGCATATGGTTCACATTGATGTATAATATGGATGTGTTATCTAGATTTCTTCTCTTTTAAACATTATTGTTGGTCTCTATTATCAGTTGAAGATCATCAGTGATTTTTATTCATAGTGTCATGTTGTTGTTGTTGTGCTCCTGTATCCTCAGACCCAGTTGAGTTCAGATCTGGGACACAACCCGCTGATGAAGAAAGTGTTCCAGGTTCACCTGTGCTTTCTGCAGATCCCCCAGTCGGAGGCAGCTCTCAAACAGGTCTTCGCCTCTCTCAGGACCTTCATCTACAAGGTGATCAGATATCCTTCTTTTCTTTTAGCCCCACTCTCATTATGTCCTCAAGTGACGTCCATTCCTTCATGGTTTTTTTTTGTCAAAGTGAAATAAATGGTAGAAATAAGTAGGCTCTGTGTTGCCGACAAAAAGCCTACAGAGCTTCATAATGATAGCAGTTTGATACTCGTTAATGTAAGATAACTGATGAAGAAATCGAGATATTAAAACTCACCTGGAAGAAAACGTCAATGCCTCTGGTCCTCCCGCCTACTCATGCCAGCCCGCCACCCAATCTAGTAGTACCAGTGCTTAATCTTATCTCATGTTGTTCATGGGGCTAGAATGGAGGGGCTATGGGGAGGGTATGAATTGTCCAGGCTCATCAGACCTGGACCACTCACACCCCTCTTGTCCAGCTTACTCTGACTTGGTAGTGGATGTTGTTTAGACTAAGGTTTGTATGGATGATGGTGAACTAGTGTGATTGGCATTAAAGTTTCAGGATATTGTTGAGCTGTAATCTGGGGCAGGAGTGTTGAAATGGTGAGCCACTGCAACATCAACGCAGCCAGCCAGAGAAGATTATAATTTAAATGTCACCCCTCTGTGTGTTTGACTCTAGTTCCCTTGTACGTTCTTTGATGGCCGTGCAGACATGTGTGCGTCTCTGTGCTACGAAATCCTCAAGTGCTGTAACTCCAAGCTGAGCTCCATCCGCTCCGATGCAGCCCAACTTCTCTACTTCCTCATGAAGAGCAACTTTGACTACACGGGGCGGAAGTCCTTCGTACGAACCCACCTGCAGGTGTGCATGCACTGAGGGGAAAAAAAAGAATCTATTTAACGTGCTTGTGTCCTGGTCCATGTGTTTTTATGTGCTGCATTGAATGTGCATGTCTGTCTTTGTTTCATTTTGTGATGTGCGAGGATGTGTTAGCTTGCCATGTGTGTGGTGTTGACTTTGTTGCATCCTCCCTCTGCTCTCATCCAGGTGGTCATTGCTGTGAGTCAGCTCATTGCTGACGTCATTGGCATCGGAGGGACCCGTTTCCAGCAATCTCTCTCCATCATCAACAACTGTGCCAACAGTGACAAGAATATCAAGGTGAGGGCCGGCATCCTTCATCATAAGGATCTTTGAGATCAAGCCAATAATTTTCCAGTTGTTTTAAGTGGAAAAACTGCCAGACCGCAGTTCAATAGCCCCAAATCAAATACTTAAAGCAAAGGATTGTTACTGTCGTAACCCGGGACAAGAATCATTCTTCACAGCTTTTCAAATCAAAGCTCTTCATGATTTGTTGACAGCGAAGATGAATTCTTGATGTTTATGAAAGCAGTTTTCATGGCAGACAGTTCTTAAATAAAAAGACAAGTTTTGCCTGAAAGAAAGCAATGCTTGTTTGGTTTAAAGATTATTGCTCTTAAAGCTTGTTTCATAGTCTCTGTTTTACTACTTAAAACTAAGTTTCTTGTATCTCCTTAAGTTTCCTTGTTGTCTACCACAAAGTTAAATTCTGAGCCTCTTCAGCATTACTCAGTGGTCACTAAAATGACAACTGGAGATTAAAACTGACCTTTCTGTTTTCTGGTCCACAGCACACGGCGTTCCCGTCAGATGTGAAGGACCTGATGAAGCGTATCCGCACGGTGCTGATGGCCACAGAGCAGATGAAGGAGCACGAGAACGACCCGGAGATGCTGGTGGACCTCCAGTACAGCCTGGCCAAGTCCTACACCAGCACTCCTGAGCTCCGCAAAACTTGGCTGGACAGCATGGCCCGCATCCACATCAAGAACGGAGACCTGTCAGAGGTATTCACCAAGACTGCCCTTAACAATGTACCTCCAGTTAAGGCAGAAAATCTGGATTAAGCTTTTTGTAAAAGGACACTTTCATTTCATTGGCCGGTTCTATAGGATTCCTGTTTTTCAGAAGCATAACATCATTGGTTGATATTGCCGAGTGGTAGGGATCATAACAAGGAAATGACTCATGGTCCTAGTGCTGCCCATATTCAGTGCAGGCCAAGAGTTTTTGCTATTGTTTATCAAATGCTGTCATTTCGGCGGCATTTCTCAGGAGGTAGGGCGGTTGTCTTGTAATCAATCAGAGGTTCGGTGTCGATCCCGCCCCTTGCGGAATGCATTTTGAAGTGTCATCGAGCATGACAGTGAATCTCTAACTTCTCCCTGCACGCTGCAGCTACCAACTGCTACAGATGGGTTAAATGCAGAGAACACATTTCAATGTATGGATGACTGACAAATAAAAACTCCTTTTTGTCATCCATATCCATCCTGAACACTAGAGGTCATCATTTGGACAGAAAATCATTTTTCAAGGAAGAGGTTATTCAGTGATTGCTGCTGAATAGATCCCTTTCCAGCTCCTGGTTTGTCTCCATTAAATCCCACTTATGGTTGGAACAGATACACCAGAACCAGGGAACCTGCTTTAGTCATACTAAATAATAATGAAGAGGCATGACTTAAAATGACGTTTGATATTTAGCCAACTCTACAAGCAATATCTGTGTCTGATACACTGTTTCGTCTCCTGTGTGTTTGTGTTCTGTTCACAGTCAGCTATGTGTTACGTTCATGTGGCGGCCCTGGTGGCTGAGTACCTCTGGAGGAAAGGTGAGTTTAAGGATGGAACACTGTGTCTGTTACAGCGCCGGTGCGTTCATTCTGAGTTGCTGTTCACGATTGGCATAAACTCATAAAATTGAATGATCTTCTGGGAAAATTGTTGATCAATCTTACACGGTGAGAATACGTTAAGCTCAGAGAAAGTTCTTTACAAAGTAATAAAGTCACTACTACCGAGACTGGCTGCCATAGACTTAGATTCATTATGAAGTCAAGTTCTCATCTTGTGAAGATCCATGGGGGCTGCGATAGCTCAGTGGTAGAGGCAGCGGGTTCAAACCCACCGCAGGGCATCAGAAAGGGCCTCCAGCCTGAATCCATCAAGCTCCATCTAAGTCTATATCCACCCTCACAATGCAAGGACTAATCATGACACTTTAAACAAGCCTCTCACTTTACTGTGTATTATTATAAAGGGTAATCTGGAATATCTATTGACTCTAGGGTAGTCATTTATTCTACTTGGCAGGTGTTGTAAGGTTTAAGTGAGCACAATAACATTTTCAGCTGTGGTCATAACTCACGCACACACACCTACCTGTATCTCCAATGCTGCCTGAGCACTCGTCCAACAGTCACGTGTTTGCTTCAATGTCAAGGACTTACTCACCACTTTCTCCAGATAAGATCGACTGTTGTGTTTTCTCTGCTTATCAGCTTCCGATAGCATAAACTGAGTGGATGAATCTGGAGAGGATGTGTTATGTAACATGACGGACAGGTTGGACTCCACAGGTCAACTCGTGGGGCCCTGGGAGTCCATGAAGAAGGGCTGAGGAGACATTGGTGGTCTCGAAAACACAGCTACCTTCGCTTCTTCTCCCAGCAGAGCAGCTGAAGTCTTAAACACCACGTGGTTCTGCAAGCACAGAATCCGCCTTACTGTCATGACGTAGTTTCATTGTATTTACCCTAATCGGACTGGGTGCAAACTTTAAAAAGATAAAGTTCTAGGTTTTGAGTGTTTGAAAGTATAACCTTAAAATGCATGGCGGATATGAATGTGTGATATCTGTATATTTTGGGAGATATTTTCCCATCTCCACCAATGTAGGTTATCAGAATTCAGATGTAGTTTTCTTTTGCACGGGTTCCCCTCATGCACCAGTTTCGCTCAGCCCGCCTGCCTGTGCCTGTATGTCGTCATGGCTTAGGTATGTTCAGACAGGGATGCTCGGCCTTCCGTGTCATCACTCCAAACATCGATGAGGAGGCGGCCATGATGGAGGACGTAGGGATGCAAGATGTTCATTTCAACGAGGTGAGACTCTCTATGTCATATTATTGCTTTGTTTTGGTCTTCTGGTTTTCGGATGGGACCCTTTAACCATCCTTCAGAAAGGGACAAGACCGCTGAAAAACTGGTCTGCTAACAACACTGGCAATACTGATGATATGTTATTTCATACGAGCTCTTACCCCTGCATCAACTATCAGTTGAACTGTTATGGAGCAGTTATGGATGACCTAAATACAGTAAATCATGTATTGCAGATTTTGGATTAAGACAGCACATCTGTTGATCCTTTTGCAAATAATCGGGATGACAGCCGAAATATCCTGGAGAAAAGTGTTGCATGAGACGGCCTCAATCTGAACTCTGCACTGCCCAAACTGAGAGGGTGTTCAATGGTGTATGAAGGGACGGTTCTGAAAAAGTGGGCAAATTTCCGAGGACGGCGTGAATGGTAACATCTTGTTGATACCTTCAACAATGATTACATTCGCTTGTCCCACAACAGTCCCCTGACTACTGATAGGGATTTTGTGCCACAATCCGCCGTCTCATACATGTGCTAAGCGATGCTGTGAAATCTGAGCCAACAAATAAAACCCTATGAAACGTGGATGCAATGGCGGGTGATAGCGCTGTAACCGGCGAGCTTTTACGAGTGGGTCAACAGATCCCCGGGGAAGGCAGAGCACATTTAACTTTCTGTCTGCTGGGAAAAAAACCAACAACCCACACGTTCATTATGGGTTCGATGTGGCGTCATCCCTCTATAAAAGATGAGGAACAGGGCGGATGCACTTCCTTCACCATCTGCTATCTTCATCATGAGACGTGACTGCAATTGATCTCGGCTCAAGCCTGACTGGACAAATGAAGTGGAAGTGTCCATCCATCTCTCGGTTTAATGTAGAGTTAGGAGGTTTATGAGCTTGTTGACGTGTGTTTTTGTGTGTGTGTGGTAGGAGGTGCTGATGGAGCTGCTGGAGGAGTGCGCTGATGGTCTGTGGAAGGCGGAGCGTTATGAGCTCATCGCTGACGTGTACAGGCTCATCATCCCCATTTATGAGATGCGACGAGACTTTGAGGTATAACCCAGGATCCACTGTAGGACCCGGAGAGGGTCGTTTGGTGTACTCGCACTCGCACTCCACATCTACCGTCATAGGTTCTCCGACGGTCTCAACTTCAAGTCAGCATTATTACCATTGGTGCTTCAATGCAATGCTAATGAAGGAAAAGGGTACATTATTTTAAATCAAGACTAAAAATGATAAACCAACCCATGAATAACAGAAGCTTGATAGAGTATTTTTCATTGGTCATTCTAGTAAAAGTAAAGCTTACACAGAGCTGACACGTGATCTCCTTGGGCAGAAAACATCTGAGGGCACAGTTGTACCAGCACCACTTGGGCGAAGGGCCTGAATCCTGAATGGTTGACCAAAAGTAGCTGCAAACATGGCAGAGTCCAATGCTGTCCCATTTGCAAGGTTCATGGGAGAAAAAAAATACTGAGAGCACTTCGGTGACGTTTCTCTCACACTGCAGCAAAGTTTAAGTCAATTTCTTTCGTATAGCCCATTATCACACGTCCAAAGTTTAAAATTACAGTTAAAACACCACAACCACCTCAGGTCCTCGGTCAGCATAGGCCTCATCTCTGAGAAGTGAAAACGGCTTTTCTGGGATGCGCGGCAGGTCATTGGTTCAGTCCGAGCTGCCTTTGTGCTTTTTGTTGACCAGAAACTGACCCACCTGTACGACACGCTGCACCGGGCCTACACCAAAGTCATGGAGGTGATGCACACTGGCAAGAGACTCCTGGGCACATACTTCAGAGTGGCCTTCTTTGGACAGGTAAGCCGCCATGACGCCGACACCCTTGTCTGTTATTCTCATTACGATATAGCACAAGTTATTGTTGTGAACACGGCATTGAATCAGAGGCTGCTTATGTTTCTTTTGCTCAACTTGAATATCCGCTAAACGCTTGCCGGCCGGCTAAACCTTCTTGAATACACATGGACGCACACACTTTTAAATCTCTTTTTTCTAATGGAGCTTTCTCTCCTTCTCTCTTCCTCCTCCAAGGCTGCGGTAAGTGTGTGGAGGTTCTGGCTGTGTGTGTTGGCCTGGTGTGCTCTCCGATGTCCGTGCATCATGTCAGGTTTTTTGCACTATTGCACGTTGAAGTTGCACACTGCAATTCGCCCTTGGTAGTTTGGCACCAAGAGCTGCGTTCACGATTCCAACAAGGACTAATCGGTGGTCGGATGATCAGTCGATCTCATCTTTTCCGTCTCTGGCGTGACGGAATAGAAACCTCGTGTTTGGCTGGAGCTGTGACGTTTGCATGCTTTTAAAGGAAACGCAGGGGAAGGATTTCCTCACGCAGCTCTCCTGTAAGCATTGTTGTCACCCTTCCATGCTGCTTTTGCTTCGCTTCCTTCATGTTTGTGCGGCAGTTAGGTCATAAGCCATTTTACCTCTGGGGTGGTGGGGCTGCGGTGATTAAGAGGGGAGTGGAGGTTGCATGTTCGAGCCCGCCATATGGTGTCAGGAAAGGCTTGAGACCTTCATCCCCCACCTCTACCCGGGGATGGAGGGGCCACCTGTCCAGGGTGTTTCTCCATCTTCCAGCCAATGAGCACTGGGATAGGCACCAGTAGATCCGTGACCCGACTTTGGATAAGTGCTTGACGATGATGACGAGACACTTCTAGGATGAATATTTCATGATCCATCCGTCCATCATCAACCGCTTATCTGGAGTCAGGTCCACTGGGTTTTTTCAAGGTTTCACTTCAGTCTTTTTCAACCAGAACATGGACAAAATGACTGAATCGGTGAATCAGCTGACTCCTGTCTCTTACTGGCGTCCTCTCCTCCACAGGGTTTCTTCGAGGACGAGGACGGCAAGGAGTACATCTACAAGGAGCCCAAGTTTACTCCTCTGTCTGAGATCTCCCAGAGGCTCCTCAAACTTTACTCGGACAAGTTTGGCCAGGAGAACGTCAAGATGATCCAGGACTCTGGCAGGGTGGGGAGAATTTTTCCGCGTGTGTGGATTTACATCTATATACACGTGCATACCGGTCAATTGCAGGATTACAGTAACCATCACATCCTCTTGGTTGTGTAAGAGTTTAGGAATTATGACTCATTGCAGGTCTGTAGTGCACAGATAGTGCAGATAGTACAGGGACAACATACATTGTCTTAACTTCAGTTTCAGTCGTATAAAATGTTGAATGCGTATACTTGCTTTTACAACCTAAATAGCTTATAAAACTTTTTTCAGTCTTTTAAGCTTTCAGTATTTTGATGTATCGCTGTACTTGCCGAGGCACAAATAAAGTTTAGTAATTTTGTGCCGCAGGTCACACTCACTGCTGCATAGTATGTGTATCACACATACCGGCAAATCTTAGATATTAAGATGTCCATTGACTGTGCAATAGTGTAGAGACAAGTGCTCGCATCTGCAGAACGGCAATGTTCAGATAACTGGATGGAGACCACCCACATCAACCCCCACTGATACGAAATAGCATTTCCTTCGGTACACTGTGTTCATTAACTAGCAGTGCTTCGTGTTATTGTGTTAAAATGGCCAGCATACTGTATTCCAAGGTTTGTCCGAATGTCGCCCGTGTAATAAATCCTCATTTTTCCCCATTCACCTACAGGTCAACCCAAAGGACCTCGACTCCAAGTATGCTTACATCCAGGTGACCCATGTCACACCCTACCTAGAGGATAAGGAGCTGGAGGACAGGAGGACAGACTTCGAGAAAAGCCACAACATCCGACGCTTTGTCTTTGAGACGCCCTTCACTGTGTCGGGCAAGAAGCAGGGAGGGGTAGAGGAGCAGTGCAAGCGCCGCACAGTTCTCACCAGTAGGTTTCCATGTATACATTTGTATAGGAGTGATTACAACCTATGTATGTAGCCATGCTGAGGCAACATGGTGCCCTGTCTAAAGAATTTAAAATACCTTGGGTAAATGGGGATTTTGCTTCCTGCACTTAATGACATGAAGATGCATAAAAAACAGATTACACGATTGGAATTTGTCATGAGCTTAGTGAAATCCAGTTATATTATACTTACATGCAGAGTAAAGACACAGATTGCTAGTTGGAGACAGCAGAGAAAGGTGATGGAGATGTATCCGAGTAGATCCCGCCATATGAGAGATAAAGTCCGTTTTATTTGTATAGCCCATTATTACAAATCAGAAATGTGCCCCAGTAGACTACACAACATCCTGTCCTTAGACCCTTGCATCAGATAAAGAACAACTCCCTAAAAAAAAACTTTAACGGGGAGAAAAGTTGGATGAAACCCCGGGGAGAGCAACAGAGTAGGGATCTTGTGTCTGCAGAATAAACACAATTTATTGCATAGATTTGTCCCCATGTTGTGGGGGCGGATACGGACTCAGATGGAACGTGGTTTGTTCAGGCCAGATGCCCCTCCTGACACCCCGCTTGCTTTGACACCAGCAAGATCACCAGAAGATTCTTTCGAAGTTTTCTCTCTCTCTCTCTCTCTCTCTCTCTATCTCTCTCTCTCTCTCTCTCTCTCTCTCTCTGTATGTCTGTCTGTCTGTGTGTCTGTCTATCGATCGATCGATCGACCGATAGAT
>OMLC01046525.1:0-27643 GCA_900302585.1 Regalecus glesne
GAGGTCAGTGGTTAACTAATGGATTCACTGACCATCTCAATGATTTACTGATAGGCTGATTGTCAGTTGGACTGATATGCGAGGCATGAGAACATCGTGACTACTTTGCAAAATGGAAAAAAAGAACCGTGAATAAGAATAGGATCATCAAATAGGTTAAGTTTTAAAACATTTGACCAAATATCAACCTACAAAACATTATTCTGAGTTTATTCTACATACCTCCAAAAAGAGAATTAAAAAAGTAGCGATAGAGTGATTAGACTTAAGAACCCCATTCCTCCAACACAGTCCCAGTTATTCTCCCAGTATAAGAGAGCTTCTTTCGTGAGGTGTATTCAACTCCAGAGGAAGATGCTACTCCCTACAATTCTGTCTGGAATAAAACACCCCGGCCATTATTCAATAATACACACTTCAAATTAATATCTAAAATTAAAAATGTTCCTAAGGAATTCTGTTTGGCTGATGCAAGGACCTAATGACAACATGTTGTGTTGCAGTAAAATCTACTGAAGCAAATTTGTTATTTGTGATTATGGACTATACAAATAAAATTGACATGGCATACAAACCATTGCCGTGCAATAAACTAAACTCAAAATGTGTGACCCACCTTTGACCTAAGGAAACATTTAGCTTGATAAAATGTCACAAATAGATTTTTTTTTAAATAACTTCTATTGGTTTGTTGTAAACTCAGTTAAGGACAAATGTATAGTTACAATGAAGGAAGAAACCAGGCTAAAAGTATTACCCACCACTCCCACTAGGGAGCCTTTGGAGTGTTTGAACAGCCCTGCTGTGAAACTGAGAAATACACAGAGAAGGCCTATTGAATAAAACCTCCTGATCCCTCTCTTCTTTTCTCAGAGGGCAGAGAACATGATGTCATGCTAAAACTATAAAACCTACATCACTGATGTTGGGGATATTCAACATGCAAAAAATAATAATAAAATGATGTGGTGCCCCCCTTGGGCCAATCAGTGTAAAATAGCAACCAAGCAGGAATCCTGCACCAAGATGCAGTGTTCTCACAAAAACAACTGACTCCCCTTCATGCTCATCCCCACTTCAATGTCATCCTATTAGCATTGTAGGAGCAACCCTGCCCATAGTGTACAATACCAATAATTCCCTGCTCAACCCCACAGAGTAGACAATAGGGGAAAACAAAGGAATCATCCAAAAAAGCTAAAGACTTTTTAAGTCCGTGACTAAATCCAATGTCAAGCACAGTATTCAAAGCAGTGCCACAATTTTCCAAACCAAACTGGCTGGTGGGCCCAGACTTGACCGAGTGTCCCTGTTGATAGTTGACCAGCTCATCACTGACATCGTGTGCGGCAGTTTATTCACTTTTTCAGTTATTGAGCTATCTGCTTTCAAAGAGCTTGTGACAACACTCAGACCAAAAAGCTCAATGATGACCAGAAAAATGTTCCATGGGTGGTTGCCGTTCGGATGCATGTCTGAGACTGATCAACCCATCTGGGTCACCTGGGCATGACTGCCGGATGTTCAAAGACCCAAAACATCCAATGACCCCAAGTCACATCACTGATGATGCATCCCAGTACATCCAGAAGATGTAGCTTGTACATTGAAGCCTGGCTTTAAAGACCAAGAAACCTTGGCTTTTTGTCCATCCCCTGCTCCAACTGCAAAACAAAGGTTAACCACACCTTTGCAGTTTTAGCCCCGAATCTCTGGAATAATCTTCCCCAATACATTAGCTCCGCAGACTATTTGGACTGTTTTAAGCAGTTTCTAAAAACCCATCTTTTTAAGCAAGCCTTTGCATAGACTTCTGGTTGGTTTTAGCTTGGTCTGTCTCTTCCTGTGTCATGCTAGAAATTAATTTTATTCATGTCCTCTTTGGCTCTCATTTTTCTCAACAGTGTGTTTTTAAAAGTCCTAAACAAATAAACTTTTACTTACTTACCATATTAGAATATATAAGTAAAACAGCCAGGTTCAAAGTGGAGCATAATAAATGTGGCTTAAAACCGAATCAAATTTTTAATTTATGACAGCTTTGGGGGACAAAGACAAATGCTGAACCATGCACAAAATCCTTAGATACCCCACATGGTTCAGCCAGCCACAGCTCTCTGTCCTCATTCAGCTGGCGGAAGTCTCCAGGCACATGCACAATTTCGACTATAAATGATTACAACTTGAGCCTTAGGCCGTCCAAGGGAAATACAGAACAAACCTCAACTGATTGCAATTGAGACACTTCATTGTCATTGTAGGCATCCAACAAAATTATGTTTGGAAACTGAGAAACTAGAAGCAATAGAAAAATTTGATATAAAAACAAGATCAATGTTAAAGACTAGAACAAGAAGGTAAATAAGCAGGATAAATAGAATGAGGTAGTGTCCTCTAGCTACATCAAATAAGGCACTTGGATGATTCACTAATAAAAGGTAAAATTCTAAAATGCACTTTTGTATGCCAAAGACATCAGTTCCCAACAGCTACAGGAGGCAGTAATGAGCTTTGTCCAAAGGGATTTGTGCTTAACGGGGAATAAAATCACACATGATGACCGCATAAATCTTTGCATGGCAATGAGTAGATAAAAAAAAATTCTATCCACATGTTTAGAGTGGTGATGTTTGAGAAGATATGGCTAAAAAACGTGTATTCTTTTTGTAAGGCAAATATACAACTTATATTGATTTACTCCATCATTTAAAATGAAACCATTCAAATGATTTTAAAAACGTCAATTAAGCTCGAAAACTAACAGAATGAGATTAAATTTAAGTTGATGCTAAAGTGGAGATAAAGATTCCACTAGCTTCATACATTTTAATTGTATGGAGATATCTTCCATAAGGTTTCCCTCATCACACTAATGTGGCTAGATGGTTGTTAAAGGAGATGCGACTGTCTGTAAGTGATCTCCCATCCAAATACAGGTAAATGCTTATCCTCACATGGAAACGAATAGCCAGATTATGAAGAGCTAATAGTTTCGATAATGGGTGTACATGGATTGAACTAATATGATGATTTCGCTAAGACTCGGGTCACATGGGTTATTTTAACAATGGTATATGGGCTTTTCCACTACACCCTGAAGTCACTGTCCAATCATGGCATTAATGCTCCTCGTGCAAGCCTGTCTCTTCTCAGCTTCTCCCTGAAATCTTTTGACCGTTTATCATGCATTAATGCCCAACACTACCACGAGTCCTTGTACTTTCTATTTTCTCTTGGCAGACAGTTAACTATATCAAATTGATCGTCAGCCTTGTAAGCAATTGTGTTCACTGTATGCTCTGCCATGGCAGTGTCCTTTATTTGAACTTCATCAGTTTTCTAATCAATGGAGAAGTAACAAATGGAGAGGCAGATCAATAAGATGCTAAATAATTACTTTCTTGTAGGCACTCCCTGACTCTCCATTCATGCCTTTCCTATTCTTTATTTGAGATGAAATGTTGAACATCTTTAAGAAAGGGTTTAATAAAGTCATATCACAACACTTTCATTCAGTGCCATGTCCTACCTTAGCACACTGCATGTGATTACAGCCCTCATTTTTCTGGATTGGGGACTTGCAGTTGGCGCAGGGTTTGGAGTTTGTGAGCAACCACAAGCAGTTGGCTGCATCCTCATAGGCCTCACTTACGCCAGCCACTTGAAGGGGAAGAGTAATGATAAAAATAAAAGCATGATGAGATGGAATGAGAATGACTTTTACCAGAGCTCCAAAACAGTCTATATTGCATCAATTGGAAAATTCTCCTGACATGACTTTGAGCGTATTATCATATGTTTTTTTTCAAACACATCCCAAGATACTAATGTGCCAATACACAAGTGTACAAACACCGATAGCAAGACACAAGTTGTCAACACAAACATCCCCCACGACAAAACCCACCCACATCCACACACAGAATAATTGCCCAAAGCCAGTTTGAAATGCAGAGATAATACAGAACCTGGGGAAATCGAAGGGAAGGACAGTTTCAAAACAAAATAATTGCTTTTATCACTGCCTACTACTGTCGCATCAGTGGAGTGGTGCTTTGGAGGGACTTGAGGGCCATCTTTAATCATCTATTTGAATGTTTTATTAGACTATGGGCAGGCAGACTAAACAGTGCCTTGTGTCAATGTACGAGTAGTATGAGTTAATAATTTATAATCAACACTCTGGTTTTAATTGGTTTAGCTGTTCCCAATTACCATCTGAGCCGCTGAGTGCCAAGCCGCTTGTCCTTAAGCTATTGATTTAATGTAAAAACCTAAATTTCCTTCAATAGATTCAAATGGACAAGAACATAAACAAATTTTAAATGGTCTGTAATTATGTAGTGCTTTCTTATTCCACGGAGCATTCAAGACAGCTTGCAATTGATGCCCCACCTTCACACAACACGTGTTTACATGCCAACACAAACCTGCTCATCATGAACAGTTAGGTGGTTCAGTGTCTTGCTAAAAGACGCTTCAAAATGTGGAGGAGACAGGATTGAACCGGCAACCTTCCATTTGCTGAAGAACTGCTCTATCTCCTGAGTAACCGTTGCCACAAGCATCTTATTGATATAACCGTGTCAGAAGTTTCATCAAGACATTTAAAGACCTCTTTAGTCTTGGTTACAGCTGGATTATTTTGGGGGCATAGCTCAGTGGGTAGAGCGGTCGTCTGGCAATCGGCATGCTATATGCAGGATCGATCCCCGGTCCTGCATACAGCATGCCGAGGTGTCCTTGAGCAAGACACTTAACCCCTAACTGCTCCCCGAGCGCCATATGTTGGCAGCTCACTGCTCCAATACAATAGGTTGGGTCAAAAATGCAGAGAAATCCAAATTTCCCCTTGTGGGACTGATAAGGGAATCGTTTTTGGTTGTTTTTTTTAAATATAAAAGTGTGAATGCAGACTATCTAGATCAATAAGCTAAACTGCGTGAAAACAGAGAGTAGATGAAAACCTTGTAAATACAACACAATAATATTCCAACTTCCGAGGCATATAAAGTTAAGTCATGGGGGCTAAAAGTACAAGCTTAGTGGCTAGAATGCTTTATGGCAATCTTGTGCGAATGTGATATTATGCATTTTAAAACTTTTTAAAAAAAACAGTCAGACAGGTCAATGCTCACATTCTTCTGGTCTCATCTCGGTGACCTTCTGGAGCCACATCTTCCAGGTTTCACAGTCACAAGGCTCATGGGCCTCTCCTTGGCACTCCCTGGAGTATACAAAGAGGTAAAGTCAATATGCACATCCAACACATACATGAATTCAGGAAGTATCCCCACTCCTTGAAATGTATCATTTTGTTTCCTTTACACCTCTGAATAATGATGGATTGGAATACGTTGTCTCTCTTCACAAACCTGAGAACACGTTTATGAAGCAAAAAACTTTTACCATTCAAGAACATTTTTTCTTCCAAAATGAAATACTTAGTTTCGGATGCCCATAAGTATTCCATGTTTCTGCAGTCAACATTTAGTACAGCAGCAACTCCAGCTGAGAGGTTGAGGTTTTGTGCAGTTAGATTTTTTTTATTTTTACCCGTTCCTCCGTGCAAATTTGTTCCAGCTCCGTTCCACTTTGTTCCAACCAAGATAGATGGAGATTGTCAGTGGATAGCAATTTTCAGGACATACCAGAGATATGAAGCTTCTTTTTCAAGCCACTGCTTAGTAGTGTCTGCTGTGTGCTCTGGGGTCATTGCCCGGTTGGAATGTGAATCTTTCTGCCCAGTTGCTCAGTTTGGTAGGGCAGCCTGATCTTCACAGTGTCTGGGATATGCCATACTTATATTTTCAATTCTATTACAGTCAACTATGGTGATCCTTGGTTGCTCCAATGATGATAGTGTGACCCGATCATCGGTTTCAGCTGTGAGACCTCATAAACTTGGTGATGCTTACTGCAGTCATGCAATTCAAATCAGGTAGATTTGAAATCAGCATAGGTGTACTTTGACATATTTAGTTTGATAGCTTAAGAAAACTGTCAATACCTCACCCAATCCAAGTTGTTCACACAAAAGGGGTGGATACTTATCCGTACATTTTTTAATAACTCTGAAGGCATTCAAATACTTTGTTTCATTGTTTGGGTCTCATTCATTAATCACTGGGAAATATAAATTTCTTCATAACCAACCATAATGAAGATATACACAGGTTCACACACTGTAGCTCCCTAATACTCTATCTATTCAGCCAACCAGAAATTGACATTTCAAGCTACATGCTCTTCTTCAGTCGTCACTTTTTGGTTGTCAGATTAAATTGCATATTAGGGACCTACAGAATGCAGAATTTTGTTTATCCTCATTATAATTTGTTTATGGTCCAGCACCTGATTCATAGTTTTTTGTGATGCGTGTGTTCTATTACTCTTTGTTCTTACACACCCATGGAATGTGTTTAGCTCTCGGGATTGTCTGACAGTCAGAAGCAAAGCCTGATGGTTATTTTTCATTCTTTGCCCTTAACATCTACTGTCTACCTCAACAATCCATCATCCAGGCTTGCAAAGACATCAGTGTTAGCCAATCGGTGTCTAAATTCAGGGGCTGTCCAGGTTCTACACTGGTGTCCGAGAGAAACTTCAGGACTTGAACATTCCATGGATGGGTAAGAACAAATTTATACATGCCAATGACTGATGAATAAGTGCCACTGTCTTTTACATCTTGGAAATTACAGAGAATAACTTCAATTGAAGTAGAAAAAACTATTTTGAATATAATTGGATTTGATTTTCCAATACAGCAATATTGAATGGTGGTTTAATACATTCTGAGGCCATTGTATAAACCCAATACAGACAAAATTTAAGAGCCAGAGAAAAAAAAAGACTGGTGAAACTGTACCAGTCAGAAAAGACAACTTAAGGCAGGAAAAACGGGCAGGGATGCATACAGTCATAAAGACAGACAGGTGGGTGGATAGGCAGTCATCACGAGGTAGATAGAAATATAAAAGAAGACATATAAAGAGCCATAGACATATTTTGTTTACTGCACATAAACTATTCATAGCTCCCTGTTCCCTCACTCTTGAGCTGACAAAAGATCAGACAAGTGATGTACACAAATCCCAGAGCGCTCAGATATGCTGTCAGAAATGGCAACTGCCATCGGTTGGCCATGTCTGCCTCTCAACTAAACACCTCCCACTACCTCCTACTCCTCCTTGCTGTCAAATAAACTTTGAGACTTGGGCCTGTGTTACATCCTGTTAAATTTCCAGATGTCATGCCATGTGAACTCTTGAGTGAAGCTGACAAGTGAACCTAAAGGCTCCTTTCAGGAACAGTAAACGAGCAACGCAATGTGGCGTACTAGTTGGGGCTAGGGTGGAGTTGAGGGAGGCATCATGTGAAGGAGAACTAGGGAGCGCATTCTTCAGGCTTCCAGGAATGTCTACAGTAAGGAAAGACAGCAAAAGAGAGCATCTGGGCTCTCTAACCCCTCAGCTTCTACTGCCAAACTAGCACACAGAGTCCACAAGTGTGCGGGTAAGGGAAGTGCATGTGATGAAATGCCTGGATGCATATGATGAGAATCCAAACAAATATACCACGTTCTGACATATGTGCAAATAACAGTCCTGCCTATGCTAATTTAGATCTAAATCATCATCACGAGACAAGAAAATAAAAATGTGTACAATATTTTACATTTTTCTGAAGTTTTTCTGATGTAATGACATGCAAGCCTTAATATGAAATGTGACATACACTAAGATAAACCAGTTCAGAAATACTTTACAATTGAAGATACCAAGGTATTCTATTTACATAAAGATCAACATAAATGTGGAATTTTCAAATGTATGAAAAGTTATTATTTTACTTTGTCTCCAGCCAAGGCCAAGTCTCAGAGATCATAAGAAAAAGTTGAAGTTGTTTGCTATATTTACTGAGCACTGACCAGCAGAAGAGGTGTCCCTTTCCACAATCCACAGCTGGTGCCCTAAGGAGAGGAAAGCTGAGGGGGTCAGAGCTGGAGACCCCAGGACCCTGGGTATTCAATCGCACTGCCCTCTCACAACCTGCCCGGGGGCACCAACGGATAGCAGAATTATTCTCCACAAACGCCTGTCAACAGAAGTGGAAATAATTAGAGATATAATTAGTGGTTTCCACTTTTAAAAAAAGAAGAGGTTTCTGTGTGGATATCTGTTCACCGTTTCCAGTCTTTACCTTGATGTCAAACTGGAGGTAACGCTTGTCCATCTCCCTGGAGACCACACTCTCTATGATTTCCACAGGAACCAACTGAAAGCAGTCAAAGGCCGGGCAAAATATGTTGTGTGCCTCACCTTCCTGAATCTTTAAGTTTAGAAACCTGTAGATTCAAGCATGCGATTAGAGATGGCATTGACTGAAAAAGAGAAAAATCAACATCTTACCCATCTACATATGTGGTAAAATAAATGAAGGTTAAGTGCTATCATCATGGTATATGAGCAACATAGTGAGGCAGTGGGAAACCACAATATTGTTGAATATATTGCAAGTTGCTCAAGGTCTATCACTGCTCTTTAAAAAACTGATATCAACAAGTAAAAACAGTGCACTAGTTCGAGTCTAGGAAAACACCACAGAAATACCTCTTAATCAAGAGGCTTTATCTTGACAAGTAGGACTACTGCTACTACCACTACTGCTACTACTACTGCTATTAGCAATACTACTACTAGTATTACTAATGCTGCTACCTGTAGCAATAGTACTACTAATAATCATCATCATCATCATCATACTGCTTCTTTCAGCTGCTCCTCTTAGGGGTCACCACAGTAGATCATCAATCTCCATTTCCTCCTGTCCTCTGCATCTCACTGTATGCCTTTTCCTTTGTCTTCGCTACATGCCTCTGTGTTTCATATTACATCTCCTTGTACTCCTGTCTAATTCCCCTCTCTGGATATCCCATTTCATCTTTGCCAACCTCTTCCTCTGTATACGCTGCTGTACTTTCTCACTCCACGATCAAGTCTCTTTGTCTTCCTTCCTCTGTCCAGTTGACACCCCAAGTACCTTCCCAGCTGTCCCCCTCTCATTCTGCAGTGATCACATTTTATTGAAACCCCATATTTGCATTTCCCACTTGATTAGAGAGGCTTTAGTAATGTCATCACAAACCATGGAGCTATCTTTCTATGAGCATTCCAAACATTGCTATATTCATGTAACTTTAAACAGACAGAAATCTGTCTTTCAAACCAAGTAAAGTCTTAAGAATTTAAAACATGACGCACCCTTCCCAGCAACCTCGGCAGAACTCATGGCCGCAGGACATGTCTACAGGCTCTTCAAATATGGAGATGGAACACATGCAGATGCCACACTGTCAGCCACATGGAGGAGAGAACACGGGTCAGAAAAACACATTCAGTCTGAAAACTGAAACAGTGTTGATCCTCTGTGAAGTGAGAAGCTTCCAAACAAGTGACGCATTCTTTGTAAGAGACCTTAAGTCTCTAAATCTATAGCCTGTTGGAAAAGCCACTTTCACGAAAGCCATGCTTTAAACACAACAACATCCAGAACCCTTGATTTGATGGACTTCTATTGTGTGCTCATTTTCTTTAATAACAATTAAACAAGGAAAGCGTCCCTCTTTGATGAGCTCATACCTCCTGGGGCCTTGCTCACGAAGCCAGACAATGCAGTAACGGTCCTTGGTTTAACAAAGACATATCTAGCAAAACGGTGGTGGCACTGTGACGTTCAAGTCACTTCTTTTCAACCCAACAATATTGGGCACTATGAGGCAAATTCATCCCATGAGGTTTAGGAATCAAGTTTGACAATCGAGGCGCAACAATTCCAGATATCTTTTCGATTGAATTGGATTCACTAAAATGTGATTAATTCAATAAAATGATATGCATATAGTTATTTTAGAATGGAACTTCAACTTCCAGTTTCTCACAGCCTAAAAGGCTCTTTGGATAAGTGAGTGCCTGTGTGTGTCAGTGAGCATAAGAGTGTGTGTAGCAAAAATCAAATGATAAATGACTTCCACACAAGGTGCTTTAAAAATGACAGGTTTTCAGTTATGGATAAAAAAGGCTTAATTTAGAATTGACAATGCTGCATTATAGACACTGCAGAATGTGATTTGAGAAGAAAACCTGAACCCCAGGGTCATGAAAAATGTCTTCATGTAAGAGGCCAATACAGCGAAAGCACTCAGGCTAGAATGGTCTGAACAAATAATAATAAATTACATGTTGTGAATTATCTATCAGAATCTGATTATTATTTATTCATATAACTTAATAATAATTAATAGAAAATACAATTGATTCAGTAAAATACTATAAATACATTTAATATTACGTCTCATATCAAACATATCAGAAGCCACGGTAGCTCAGTGGTAGAGCATGTGTTTTGGAGACTGATGAGCCAAATATTGCAGGTTTAGACCCACTGTGGGGGCGTCTTGACCTTAATCCTTAATCTTATCTAACTGTTCAATGCATCCAACATCCAAAGATCATGAAAACATGATGGGTGTCTCACCAGAGTGGAGTTGTCATCAGCCGGGGTGAGACTGATATGGTCTGGGGAAGTGATGGAGGAGCGGTTGGTGCGGGGTGTGCGAGGCGAGGGGAGGGTGTCCCAAGCGTTGTGACCACTTGGAGGCGGATTGGGCATGTGAACCCCGGAGCGTTGGCAGCAGTCTTCTGCATTAGTCATCCAGGCTTCCAGAAGTTTCTCTCGGTCCCAGTCTGACAAAAAAAAGAAACATAATAAAAGAAACAAATAAACAAGGGGGGGGAAAGAGTATCAAATACGGACAGGGGAATTTAAACAGTATTGGGGGAAGCGATTCTGGGTAACAGCCGAGAAGAATGGGAAAGGATTATTTTTCAAAGTAGGGACAGAGGTGAAAGGTTACCCCTATAGAAGAGAGTGGTCCAGGCTAAAAAAGGAGATAAAGGAGTAACACTTAAAAATGACTCATCCATCCATCAGTGGCTGACATGTATTCCCACTGAGAACAAATAAAGCTATCTACCATCATTCTGAATAAAATGTCTGAAGAAGCAGGAAGTCACTGGATGCCTTTTCATCTGAAAATTAACTTTATGGCCTGAACAAGAGGTTTGAACATTTGACTGGTTTTAACATAAAGCTTACAAAGACCAAACGTTCCAAGAACCTTTCTACAAAATGTTAAAGGACAATTGAGGAATTCAGGTCCGGGGTTTAGAAAAACAGACTAAATTTCCCCTTTGCTTTTCAATTGTGCAAGCGGTCCATCTTTTCTCTGGCCAAAGGGAAAAAAGCAAGTAGACATGCAAAATATTCTTTCAACATGGCTTCTGTTCTCCATGACTTCAGAATCAGTTTTAATAACATGTCCTATTTACTCATCTTCACTCCAACCAACTCCATACTCCAAATCAAATCAATGGACGCTATTGTCATTACAAGCAAACAACATACATCATCCACACACACACACACACCCCTGTCCCTGTGGGCTGTGTCATACATTGGTCACGCCCTCACTTGCTCCATCACTCCCTTGTGGATGACCTGAGATAGACGTTTAATCGGATGTGCTTGCAATTAGTCATGCACAGCAAAGGCACGCCATGGGCTTGGAGGGTTTCCTGCTTGTTTTTCATCTTGAAAGCTGTAGGTATAAATATCAGAGTAGCTGCTATTGGAAAAAATGAATAGGAAGAAGAAAAGAAAAGAAGAAAAGCTTTCCCCAAACAAAGGAAAGACCGATGAGCATATGGTGCTATAATCACATTGAATTCAATGCTTTATTTGAGTGTAACTGCAGTCTGCGTGTGGGAGGGCAGGGCTGAAGGTGTGAGGATGGATTATTATTGTTTTATTATTGTTGTATGTATTTGCAGTGTATTCATTTTTTCTCTTCTGTATATTAGAGTGTTTATTGAATCTGTATCTGTGACGTGTAGAGTTACTAATGTATACTTTGTACTTTCCTGTGATGCTGCATAAGACAGCCATGTCCCCTGGAGCCCAATTAAGAGCCACCTATCTCTCTATAAATGTAGGATCATTGAAAATGTTTTGGGGGAAAAAAACTGTAATTGTGAGTCTTTATCTATCATGTGTGACAAAACATGAATATAATCTCTGATCACTGGTTAAACTTCTTTCAGAAATAACCAAGAACTGGCTTAGGTCTACAACATTAAAGTTGATTCTATGTTGTCTCATTATCATTTGATTCACATGTATGGGGGGGGGATCACCATAATGCAGAAAATTCAACTTAGAAATTGATTTTTTTCTTGGGGAGATAATCTCTGCTTCCCCCAGCTGGAACCTCATGCCACCATTTAGCCAAATTTGCTAAAACCACGGCTGAAAGGTCCATTTATAAGATAAGATAAGATATTTCTTTATTAGTCCTACAGAGGGAAACTTGTGGTGTTACAGCAGCAAAGTGGAAAGCAAAAACTAGAGAAGCATAAAATCTAAACAGGCATAAAAAAATAGAATCAGTACAAACAAGGGGAAAAATGAACAGTTATACAGTATGAAAAGAACAGAACATGTCATGATTAGTCCCCACAGTGTGGGGAGGGGACACAGACTAATCTGAATTTTCCCCACATCAAAAATGTCAACCTACAATATGCAAAATGAC
The DNA here is from genome assembly GCA_900302585.1 of Regalecus glesne. Classification (NCBI taxonomy): domain Eukaryota; kingdom Metazoa; phylum Chordata; class Actinopteri; order Lampriformes; family Regalecidae; genus Regalecus; species Regalecus glesne. Next base: position 12,656 of record OMLC01046525.1, read on the forward strand.
CAGGTCGGCATTGTAATTGGGCCATTATCAATCTGGGGACACATTCAAGACTTTAAATGGCTCCGTCCAGATAATGAATATTACAGCGATTTCCCTCAATCCCCTTCATTTAAAAGTCATTACTAAATATGACCCTATCTCCATGCTTCTGGCAATTAAAATGACTTTGAAATGCATCACATTTGTACTGCGATATCCCAAATTACTTTTGGCAAAGTAAACTGAGGCCAACTAGCTGATCTCAAGAGTGAAAAAGAAGCAGACAGACGGATGAGAAAGAGAGGACACAATCAGCACAACTGTGCCTAAAACATGTTGAAAAATAGGAATTAGGGAAAGTGAAAATCTACGTCTCTGCACAAATTTAGACGGGGCAATTTCCAAAGACCTAATTTCTGAAGAATAAGGAAAAACATAGCAGAAGGCCGTCCCCAGCAGCCAGAGTGACAGCTGTTCCCTCAGTATCAGTAAATGCAGCATCATGCAGGGCTGAAACTCTCCCGCTCCGGTGACATGCAGTTGCCACAGGGTAAACACTCGGACCGCAAAGTTTGAGATGTGCTTACTTAAAGCCAACAAACCAAATCAAAGCTGTGACAAACCTTATAAAGCCCACTGCACACGTCTGAGCCGTGTTCCTCCAGCTAACGCACTGGCTTTCCGAGGCAGAAATTAATATTGTTTCGAAGTTCTGTATGTGAATAATGTTAGAAATCTGACAGGGAAAGTTAAAATGGAGAGAGAATTGCTGACCAAAGGCTGCAAATCAAATCAAAAGTGAGGAACATTTCCAGTCCTGACCGAGGCGCATCATGGACAGCATCAGCAGGACTGTTCAAGGCCAACCGCTGATGTCTGAAGCCATGAGGAATGCGGAATAATGGAATCCCCCACATGGGACGTAAAAAGCCCTTGTCTGGCTGATACGGCATGGTTCTTAGATATGCATGCCTTCCAAAATGGAAAACAAATGATTTGACCGTTACAAGTCTACTCTGGTGAATTCTACACCTTTCAAGAAATAAAGTCAACTGAGACCTGAAGGAGAAAGAGTGACTACCGCTTTACTATTAGTCACATGTATATTCTAGGCATCCGTCTACTTTCAGCTCTCATTGTGCTGCTGTTAGTTTTAAGACCATCACAGAGACACGCTGCAGGTGAATAGCTGCCGATACACATTTACTATATTTCATTGACAAAGCTGAAATTTCCATGTGTGTGACTAATACTTGCTCCCCAGGCATATTATACCAGAGCCTTCCATAAGCACAGGCGTATGGAAGGTGTCAAGGTGTCCTTGAGCAAGACACTGAACCCCTAACTGGGATTTTTCCAATGCTCTGAATTTGACCTATTTGACCTCCTATTGTATAGGAGCAGTGAGCAGCCACCATGTGGCACCCAGGGAGCCGTTAGGGGTTCAGTGTCTTGCTCAAGGACACCTTGACATGCTTTCTGCAGGACCGGGGATCAAACCTGCAACCTACTGATGGCCAGATGACTTCCCTACCCACTGAGCTATGCCACCCCAAAGAAGTACCAAATATTGTATTTAATAATTGTGTCATTGAAATATATATATATATATATATATAAATATAAATTCGGTTATAGCAGCTTTCAGTTTGAAAACGGTAATCTTTACATAATTAAAATCCCCGCTCATTGGCTGAGCCTTCACAAATGACTGTTCTCAGTTCACTAGTAGCCGAACAATAAGCCATGTTTCAGTTGAGTGAGTGGGACTACACAGTCAGAGCTCCAGCCAAACGATGAACAAGTCAGTGAACGAACCTTTTGTACAAATCTCTTTTAACAAACTGATGCTAATGATTCAGTAAACAGAAGAGAATAGCTTTGGTCATAACGTGACTAATGTTAACATTAACTACTACTTCTGCTATAGACCACTAGTGGCTTGGCAGGCCACATGGCCAGCATACAAAAAGCATCGGCCTTTGTGTCAAGCAGGCACGGGTCAATGTGTGATTTTGTTGGTATGTACTATTGCATAAATGTGTGCAATGCACGCACACACACAAGCACACTCCCTGAGTGAAAATATCAAACACATCTCTTAAACTGCAGTCAATGTATTAAAGGCACGAATCGGTTTAAATTTTCAAAATGTTGTTTCTCTGCTTCAATGGTTAAAAAGTGATCCAGGTGCTTTAAAAAGCTCTTGCAAAGGGCACTCCCGGTGGCCTACCTGGTAACATTTAACATTTCCGTATTTAAAAAAGATATGTCGATCTTGTTTTCAATATTTCAAGACCCATGACTTCTGTCTAAATTCCTAGTGTCTTTCACTTTCATAGTCCTCCCATAGGTTCCACATGCACGCGCATGCACATACGCAGTCAAATATGTATGTAATCAATTGTCTCTTAATAAACTAAGTTATGTGAACATTTTTGTGCACCTAAACTTCTTTGTGTACTCTTACATGTACTCACTCCTTGGGAGAAAAACAGTGAGGAGCCCTGGGGTTGGAGGATATTTACTGACTCCCCTCGCTGGTTACCCTATATCCTTGTGGAATGCTAACACACAGGGAAGTTACCTTACTGCAATCACTTTCAGCTTTATTATTTCACAATAGATATGGAGATGACTGTCTTTAAGCACTGTCAGTATTTTGAACACTTGTCCGAAATACCCAATAATACATATCTACCGATACAAACCTGCAAAACTTGACAAGTTGATATTTTCAATCGAAATTGTCTGTACATCCCAAGCTTCTGAAAAGCGCTATAGAAATTAATAAAAATATTCATTTTGACTTATTATTAATTATTTATCTTTTGGCAGTGTGTGTGTGTGTGTATAAGAGTACCATGGGCCCTTAGGAGTGCTTCTGCAGTGAAGAGTGGGGCCTGTAACATGTCTGCAGTCTCCACTATCAGCATGTCCTTTAGCCTCCGCAGCTCCTGAGGCCTCAGGCCCTCATACAGCTGAAGAAGAGAAGAGGAGAGCATATTTGGATGGGGAGAAGAGGAAAAGAAAAGAGCAAGATGCAATAAATAGACAGGAGAGAAATATAAGATGGGGAAAATTGAGAAGAAGACCAGAGGCAGGAAGCAGTGTGGGAGTAGAAAGAATGGCGGAGGAGATGATGAGGAAAGAAGTATACAAAAAGGAACCCCAAACAAAACCAAGAAAGATGATTACAGATGTACGACTCGGCCTGTTCTGGTGTACACACAGGCCCAGTTAGATAACAGATTGATGGTGATAGCAGTCACATGCCTCATGGCAGAAGCAATCACTGATAATCGCTGCATGAGTGTGTTTATATCTAACCAACACAGCTGCATTATTATGGTCAGCTGAGTTCCAGTAACAAGTAGAACATTGGACTAGAGCCAAATAGATAACCAAACTCACCACGACATTTAATGCCTTCAGATTTCACATTGCAAAGGATAGACACACCTTTTACCTTTTGTCTTACATAAATTATAGAAAGGAGACGGTGAATATCATGGAGTCAATGGCATTTGCATTGGGAATATGGGTTGAATTATCATTTGAGCTGGATGAACTGCTTACCTAAGAGACCAGGATTTATCATTTAAAGAACATTATAACTGTGTCAACCCTGGAGATGGGATTTTTATCAAGCCTCCACATTAAACCATTTCACAGCAAGGAGCGCAGTATAAGAGGAGAAACTCCGGTTCAGTCACAGACTGTAACCCCTCTTTACATGATTAACTTTACGTAAGTCTTTAGATCACATCGCTCTGTGCAGTAGTCCGTATTCTGGTAGCCAACCTTGAATGCAATGCAGTAAGATCCTGGGAACTACTGTGCTATGACTGCATGTTGCCTGTGTGAAAATGGGATGATATACACGTATATCCGTGCTCAAGCTTAGCTTACTCAAGAAGATACTCCCTAAAACAGTAATGTGCTGAGATAACAGCTATGTTGGGTGACTTATTACGGTTGCAAATCTCAGACTCAGGAGAAAAACAGTGCCAATAATAATCATTGTTCCAGTAATGTTTTTTTTCTTAAAAAGTCAAAACTCATTGAGAGGATTTTTAGATTAAGCGGTAGCTTTGGTTTTCAGTTATTCCAGAATGATTTTTGTTTTATCCGTTTTAATTGAGAAAAGTTTGTTTTATCTGTCGGTTTAAGGACGGCATAGCTAGTCTCTATACACTTTATGGGATCAGGATTTACATGATAAACTAAAAGCTTTGGCTTGTATTCCAATCATGCTCCTGGGCCTGCTTTTGTTCGTTCTCCAAGGAGAAGAGTCAAAAAGGGTTTATATCAGCTGGTTCTCTTGGCAGCAGATTACATTTTTCATTTGTGCTAGGACAGAGTAATAGGGCAAGGTCCTTGGATACACCACAGTACAGTTGGAATGTGGAGCTGGTATGCTGTACTTGTCATCGTTCATCACTGGTGTATTCTGCCTTGATTTGTGTTATTTTTGTACCTCTCTTTGGTCAAGGGCGGCGTACTCGGCCTCAATCCCCTCTGCTTCGGGGGCTAGGGAGAAGACCATCTGGGACTCCAGGCTCAGGGCCAGTTCCTTGTGATGCTGTTTCTCCGCGCAGTCACATGGGGTCTCACGGTTTTCGTTTTCCGCAAACAGGTCCGCATCTCCCTGCACAAGGAACTGAAGAAAACAAAGTGGAGTTTAAAAGGGACTTAAGGGAAATGTTCTGTGGTTTAGATGCTTCGTCAAAATATCAATTTATCTCATCAACCAAATTTTCCTCTTTCAATTGCTGTTTTAACATCTTACTTCATCTGCAAAAACCCATCCATTTCATAACAGCCTCTTAAATTTAGACTGAGAGGCCAGTTTTACAGGTCACAAGTCCCCACATTGTGGGGGTGGACACAGACTTAGATGGAGCTTGGGGGATGGAAAAGCCGGATGCCTCTCCTGATGCTCTGCAGTGGGTTCGAACCCACAGCCTCCGACTTGTCAGTCCTTGAAGCATGTGCTCCACCACTGAGCTACTCTGTGTCCTGTAAATTTAGACTAAACGGGTTTAAATAAAGACATGTTGCTTTACACTTTCCTCAAAACTTCTCCCTTGGGGGGGGGGGAGATGTATTCAAATGTAATGAGAGACAGCAAACAGTATTTCAGGCTATTTTGTCATCCTTTAACCTGGATAACTATGGAATCTGAGCCTTTTGGAGATGTGGCTGTTGTCCAGCCTTTTGTCAGAGTCAACACAAGATGTACAAAGACTACCGGGGAATGGGCTTGCATCCTTCCTCTCTCCTAAACTGTTCTGTTAACGTTCATTACTATGCACTGTCCCTGTAAAGGAGATGATTATTAATATTATCATCATTATTATTATGTAGTTTGTAAATCCATTGTAATTCTGTTGCCCTCTCAGTGTTGTATTCTGTGAATTGTGTTTTATTTGGTGTACACACTATCCACTGCATGCCCATCCATGTTGGGAGAGAGATTCCTCCTCTGTTGCACTACCTGAGATTTGTTCTTTTTCCCTCCTTGTTAAAGGTCTTTTTAGAGGGAGTTGTTCCTTATCCGATACAAGGGTCTAATGACGGGATTTTGTGTTATTGTTAAGCCCATGGATGCACATTCGTAATTTGCGATAATGGGCTATACAAATAAAACCAACTTGACTTAAACTTGAACTCTGCCCTCTTTTTATCCCTTTTATCTTTCTATCCTTTTTTATCCCTCTGTTATTTGAGGGACTATGTGCAGCTTTGTAGATTAATGTCACCATTTGAAGTGCCACATGAGATTATAGCTTCAAGCTAATTCGCATCTGCAGTCCCTCCATCTTTTTTTTATGATGGGAGGAAACCATAGCACCTGCAGGAAACACACAGATACAAGGAGAACATGCAAATTCCACACAGAAAGGACGTGGTGCTGGATTCAAACCAGGACCTTCTTGCTAACAGGCAACAGTGAACACCTCTACGCCACCATGCCGCTCAAAACCACCCAACCTGAATTCCTCCTAGTCAAGAGGCTTTCACCTAGCCTGGACAGAAAAACAAGTCATGGGCTTTTCGGCTGAATGACACCAACATTCCATATTTCAAGTTGCACCCTCTCCAAAGCTGTTCACCTTTACACAGGTCTTCATGCCTGAAGAGGCAGCATAGTGCAGGCAGGTGTTCTTCTTGTTGTCTGCAGCATTGATGTCAGCGCTCTCGTACTCCCCCTGGTCAAGCTTTGCACCTGTCCACGACAAGATGATCTGGAGACACTCTGCCCGGCGCTGCTCATCCTCGTAGGGCCGGGAGATTCGGGGATGGAGCGCCCCCTCTGAGGTCAAGATTTGAGGGCCCATGCAGAGGAGGTGCAGGGACGTCTCATTGTGTACATTCCGCTTGTTGGGGTTGCCGTCCTTGCTGAAGAGAAAAGACCTGTGGGGGAGACCGATGAGTAACCAGGATGAGGGCAGTTAGATTAACTAAGGATGTGCGCCAGGAGGTCTCTAGGGGTTTTGATCTGGGAATCATTAGTTTTAAAAGTAGTAAGAACGTCTACTATAAAACATAATTTTGATGTATAAGCTACTATTCCTGTGCTTCATTAAGCTCCTAAATGTACAGACTATAGTATATGGCACATTATTCGACCCAAATTAAGTTTATGTACAGTGACGGCAGAACTAAATTAATACCTATTTATCAACAAGGATTTGGGGACCCATTAATTTTGCTCTTAAGTCATTTATGGTCCAAAGGCAGAATTTTACCAGCCTGATTAAACTAAATGAACAGAGGGTTCCTGTTTAAGGAGCAATAAAGGCAAGCTCGGTCATGAGGCTCAGCCTGGCCCATTCAGAGGCAATAGCAGAGGGGAGAAGGTTGATCTTTTACTGCTTAGCCCTATGATTGTTCTTTTTAAAGAGTGCTATCTTTGTTTTTTAATGCTGTGGGCAATAAGCCTTGCTGGGCATCTGTAGTTTAGTCCAATTATTTGTTGCATTCTTAAATTCACCTACTTTTCATATGCTTACTTAAACGCTGTTGCTGCAACAACACAATTTCTTCAAAGGAATCATTAAAATCTCATCTAAGTTGATCTGAATTACTCTGGAAAGGAAAAAAAAATGTTCCTTTCAAGTGCCCAAGATCACTTTTCATAGAAATACTAAAGATCCTCATTATTTGTTTTCAGCCATCCATTTTCCTTATGTGCACTTCAAACGCTCCAATTTTGCCCCCACTGCCCCAAGCATTCCATTTGATTGAGAATTTCAAGTGTAGGAAGTGCAATGAACCCATGAGGGAGGAGGGAACATAGGCAGAGTGGAATAAATAAGAACAATTGCACAGAAGCTAGTTTTTCTGAAGAGAGGCTATTGGAGCACCATCCTATTTCAGCCCAGCGTGTTGCATTCCTGTGTACTGTGAACAGATGGTTATGAGGAGAAGCATAAGGGATACAGACAGTCCAACAATGATGAAAACATTTTCTCTGGCAATGCCGTGATTTGGTACTCAGCTTAATGAATGCTATAATATTTGATTGAGACTGAGGACTATGACGTTTAAGATAAACAAGAATACAATTGGATATTTGAAAGGCACAATAAAATAAATGTGACAAATGAATAAAAATAAAGCTGTGATAAGAGAAGACAATCAAACAATTATTTTTGCATGAAACATAATTCCCATATCTTCAAAGCATGACAAGTTACTTTAATAATCTATTTGATTTATGCTGTAACATATTTGTGGTGCTCAACAAATGACCCATCAGAAAAACTGGACTGACTGCTGCCTTCTGTCCATCTATGAGTACATCTATGTGTTGGTTTGTTGAGTCGTATCTGGACAGTGTCCTGACCTGAGTAGCCGAGCCATAGCGTGCCGAGCAGCATAATGGAGTGGAGTGTTGTGCTGGTACGGCTCTCCGTATGTCGTGTTGGGATCCAGAGCCTCCTTGAACTGTGGGTTACTGTCATATAACTGGCAGGCCAGCACCTCATCCCCGTTGATGAGAGCCTTGCGGAATTTGGTCGCAGTATTCCCCATCACTTTCTCTGCCCAGTTCCAAGCTCTGACTACTGGGGCAGCCTCTGGATTGTGTTTAACCTGTCCAAGTGCACAGGGGCAGCATTTTGAGCTTCCTGGGGAAATGAGAAAAACAAGTTACGTTAATGGCTACGTCCAGAGAGGGTTCTTCATTCCAATTATCATCATTAAAAAAAGAAAACAACCTAACCACCACCTAGCAACCCCCCCCCACAGAATGTTTGCTGATCAAACTACTATAGCAAACAGCAAGAGAATAAAACAAAATCTTACCACTTCTTTAACAAAACTGACCGGTCAATCTCACTGCCTTTGAAACCACAAGGACCAGATCAGCATCTCCCTGTCTGCATAAACTGGTCTGCAACAACTCCCTGCATTACAGTCACCACTGCACTTTGCACCACCTCCTTGTTCATGACTCCTTTTTGTTGGACAAATGATTTAGCATCATGCCAATGGAGCTCATGCTGGGACAGGGAGAAGACTTCCTCCAGCATCACTGGGGCCTTCCGTCTCTCCCTGCCAACACTGCCAGTCCCACTGAGACCAGGACTCATTGTGAAGCACCAAACCCCGAGCACAAGAACAACATGCAGGGAGTCAGCATAATGCGTTCACCAATACCATATGTCATGATCGTTTGGGTACTGAGATGCTCTTGTGTAGTGATGAGCTACAGCACACAAGATTCTTGCCATGACCTGTTCTAGTAAAACAGGCTACCACTCAAGCATTAAGCGATAACCTGAGAAATCTACTCCTCCAATGGTAAATTATGGAAGAAAAGTGGTTTCTACTAGTTTAGAAAGATAGACACCAGACATTCATCACATTTATCACATATATTGAATCGTGCTCCACATTGAGCATGATTTACCTATGTGCAGCTATGCTTGTGTGTGTGTGTGTGTGTGTGTGTGTGTGTGTGTGTGTGTGAGAGGTCCATGTTATGTTATAATCAGTCCCTACATTGTGGGGGTGGACATGGATGAGGATGGAGCATGGAAGATAAAAGCCGGGATGCCCTTCCTGATGCTTCATGGGGGGATCGAACCCACAATGCCTGGCTTGTCATTTGATGAGTGCTCTACTGCAGCCTCTATATGTGTAGACACACACACACACACTGAAGGCAACTGGCCCAACGGGGAACCAGCTCCACTTGAAGGGGGACCCATATACAGAAGATATTGACAACACCCAAACTACATTGGGAGCTATTCAAATAGCATTTCCATTCTGTGGAGCCAGATGGCACAAGATAAGATGAATTCTATGAATATGGGTCAACCATGTGATTTGCCAAAACACCTAGCAATGATGATACAACAGGGGACGGAGAAAAAATAAATCTCACAGAGGCAAAAACTGTGTCATCCAAATATACCTCTCATTAATGCAAGCATAAACTCAAACAGCAACTTTCATTTCCTGCCGTTTGTATCAAATCTAAACGAAACTCTAAAAGTCCAACTAACTGGCCAATAATGGTTAAATCACACTCTACCTTAGATTTCCAAGTGAGGTTGTGTAACTTAGCTATAGTAGTGGCTCTCAGTCAGGTCCTCGGGTACCAACTTGTACGGCTGCTTTTCTACAGTGTCGGGTAGTTCACTGCATTAATCCATTCTGTCAGTTATCCCAGCCTCCAATCGGAGGAGAAGCTTTTTTTGTCATCAACCGCTCATCCAAAGCCAGATCACCGAGCCTATCCCAGCTCTCATTGGATGAAAGGTGGGAGAAACACCCTGGACGGATCCGCCACTCCATCTCAAGGGTTGAGCACTTAAGAGCTCAGTGTTTGGCTACATATACATCCATCCATGCATCCATCCATAGTCAACCACTTATCCAAAATCAGATCACAGGGGAGACTATCTGAGATCTCGTTGGGCGAAAGGCAGGGACATACCCTGTGTAGGTCACCAGTCTATCACAAGGCAGATCAGTTACCTCGACACGGTTCTCTGCAGGTGTGGGGATCGAACCAGGTGACCACTTTACCCACTGAGCCATGCCACCACCCCCCATACGACAAAATGCATTCAAGGAGTTCATCGTCTCTCCGGTTATAAAAGTACAATGTGTGAAATTCTTAGAAGACTCCATTACATAAACATGAACTAAAGATCAAATAAAGAATATAATAAGAAGTTTAAATGCATGCACATACCTGACAAGCAATAAGTATAAAGCAAAACAAACGATATACATAAAGTAGCATGTGTAACAGAACTAGGCATAAAATAGGTGAATGTGAGAGTAAATTCTAAATCCAACGCCCAGCGACAGACTCCAGTCGTTTATTCGGTTGCCTTGCTCAGGGGCAGAGGCCAGAGTGGTAACCTAACATGCATGTCTATGATGGTGGAAGGAAACTAGAGCACCGGCGGGAAACCCACGCAAGACACGGGAGAACACACAAACTCCTTACGTAGGAGACCAGGGACGGTTTTCGAACCCAAGACGTTGGTAACAGCTGTAAGAAACGACCTGGCACAATAGAAAACTATCAGCGGTGGTTACCTGGTTGGGGAGCACTGGCGGAGGAAATGCAAACACACCAGTACGTGTGGCGCTGCTAGCCAAATGACCAGTCAGCGTCTATGGTCAGCCAATTAGGCTAAATGTCCCCGCATGTCCGTCTTAGCGAGGCCTCTCTCTCTCCCTCTCTCTCTTTCCAGGTGCCCTCTTATCATTCTGTCATGATTCCCCAACATTACTCTCCTCTTCTGACTCCTTAAGCGACCACATGCCAAAGTCTCGTAGTATTTCTGGCCAATGGCGTATCCACGGGCCAGCTGGAACGCTGACAGACGTTCAGCTCGGCGGCGACACGAGTGACAATCAACACACGACACTCCCGACGAGCCAAAGCTAGCTCGGCGACCGTCCGTCCCCACAGCCGCAGTTCAGCGACGGCACCACCGTCGCCAAGCTAACATCTGTGATGGCCAACATCAACGCAGCTAGCACGCTAACGAAGCTAGCCAAATTAGCTAGCACAGTTGACGAAACTGACGGAAGCAACTTAAAAGTAACGGCGTGGACTCACACAGATAGCGGATCTCCGTGTTCTCCACCTGGTCTTCTGAGCCGGCTGTCATCCGCCGGCACGGTGTCTGGAGGCGTTCGGCGTCGCTGAGAGTCGACGCTGTGGTGTGGGCTGTGATGTTTCTGTCGTCCCCGTCCACTCTCCCGAGTCTGCGCTGGACGCTATCCGGGTTGCCAGGTCCGTTGCTTCTCCGCTGGCCACTGGCTGGGTTGCCAGTGGCCACTGATTCCACCTGATCGATGGGACGGTTTTTTTGTCTGGAGTTCCATCTTCCGTCCTGTGGAGTCAATGTGTCACTAAATCCATTGTTTTTATATGTACGAGAGAGAGAGAGAGATTAATCTAGTCAACTTGGATTGCCACTCAACCTGTGGGAATGACTGCTCCACTCCACAGCCCTTATATTGGGTACCACAGGAGGGCTCTAGTCGGAAATCAAGTATCTTCCAGAGAAATACTGAACCCATCAATTAACAAGAACTGACATGATTTTCCCAATATCAGAAAGTGATTTTATTCCAGACATCATCCACTGTAATAATACATTGGGGTGCCCCTCTCTGCATCTACTGAACTCTTTGGTATAAGTAGAAGTTACTCTGAAAGGATGATGAAACTGTTTTACATTACACTGTATTCCCACCTTCCATCCGGTGAAGTGATGTTGTGTCTCAAAGTAGTTTCAAACAGAAACAATCAGTCTTCAACAAAATATACCCCAAAACGGGGTTCCGCTGCTCTTGTGTTTGCTCACAAACCAAACATCGTAGATAATCTGAGTCCTGGGGCTGAATTTTGGAGTCGTATCGATATTTATGATCGACGTGTACAGAATTGTGTCAGGAGGTCACTGAGATATTAGCAGACTCAACCCACAAGGTATTTACATGGTGCTGTGCGTTGACTGACCACAAGATGGAGACACACACCGTGAGATAGACTGAGCTCTGCTGAAATCCTTTAAGCGGATTCCTCTATGCAATACTATCACGGTGCTTATCCTGCTCCCTGCAGTGTATTTACTGACATGAGGAATCCATACAGCTCTTATCGACCATATACTCACCTAGCACACACATACCACACTTCCACTGAAAACGAGGAAAATATCACATTGGACAGTTTGTAAAACACAGAGGCTTTTATTATCAAATCGTAGACATCGCCTTGCATACATTTTCTATACAACACCACCTCACATTAAATAGTGCGCAAATGACATAGGCTTCAGTATTAATAACTTACCTTTGTAAACACTAAACCTCATGTGAAGGCATGTAGGCTACATTAGTGTACGTAACAAATCGTGGGACAAAGCAGAACAGACCTGGCAACTGAAACGGTTGCTTTTGGCACTTTTGAAATTCTTAAAATACTGAGTAAACTGTACAAACTGTCAGTGGATGTCAACATGACGGCTTGAGAAAGATGAACACTTAATACATTTCAAGACTGCATTACTCCCCACCCTCGCACCCTCCCCTGCACACACACACGTACATTTTCTCCCAGGTCTGGAACTAGGAAAAGAACCGTTTCACTTTCAAGCAACAGAGATGCAAACAGATTGTTATGGCAAACAATGAAATTCGATGGCGTTTTATATTGGAGGTGATGGAGAAGCGAAACCCCCAAACGCAGGCAGAAACAGAAGCAACCTGTGCAGGGCGGTCTTTTTGTAAGTCAAATACATTCACGGGCTTGAGTAGAGGGAATAGTAGCTTGCCATGTTTTTAAAAGAAGAGGCCTCCTTGTTATAGGAGCTGCTGCTGGTGGCAGCGGGGGCCAAGCCCTCACAAGTGATGTCAGTAGGGGAGTCTTCTGCAGTCGGCCCACTTGCAGACAAACGTCGCCGCTTGCATGCCGTTGAATAGTCAGCCTTCTCTAGGGAAAGAGCCGGTGCCTGTGAGTCCGTCCAGGTTGAGATCAGACCCCCACTGCTGCCGCTGAGCTCCGCTGTCTGCGGCTTCTCTTTGTCAGAGTCATCTTGAAAACCAGTGGTGGGACTGGGCCGTGGAGACCAGGGCAAACTGGGAGTGACCTTCCCCCGGTACATGCTCCTAGACCCCCAACCCGCAGACATGGCGGTGAAAGGAGAATCAGGGTAATAGCTGAGAGCTTGGGGTGTCTGCACAGACAAGGATTTGATGCCGTAGGGAAGCAGAGTAGTGGGGTACTCCCCGTCGTAAGGGGCCAGCTCTAGCTTGCCGTTGGCGACGCCACCACTTGGTCCTTGCTGCATGGAAGTGACAAACCACCTCTGCGAGGCTGCCTCCTCTGGTCGAGGAGAGATGAGGCTGTTGGTCTGTGGAACAGCTCTCTCACTGTTGTAGAAACGGTTCTGGGGTAGGTTGTTGACAAACTGGTCCTGGAAGAAGGGCTGCATGGCATAGCGAGCCCCGGGAACTATCTGGTGGGAGCGAGGGGAGTCTGTTGGGGACGGAGTTAGGCGGTCGTTCTCTGGGGCAGTGTACATCCTGAGGAGACAGTGAGTAGATATAACTCAAAGTGTGGTGTGAGCGTAAATGCTTAAAGCAAACGTGTTGGATGGGGTAAGTGTTAGGAGTGTAGAAATAGCATTATTCTTATTTTAGGAGCTAAAATGTGTAATGCTCGATTTACCACGGGTGGGTGCAGGCTAAACAGGCAAGATACTCACGAATCATAGTTGTCCCTGAATCCTTTAGCAAAAGGATTATGGTCGATCTTCAGCTGTGTAATCTAAAAAGATACACACACAAAAAAACAATGAAATCAGAAAATGCCACAACTCAGCACGGAGATGAAATGAATTTCAAAGATTGTTTTTGAAAACTGCATTTATGAAACTAGCAACTCACGACAAGGACAAAAAGAGACACGCGGTGCTGTTGATGTTTTTATGAGTATTGAGAATCTAAGAAATGACAGTGGAATTGAAACACGGTATGTGCACACAGGAATAGGACACGGACTTGTGGTTTTCATCAGTACTGAGCAGCAAAACAAGTGACTAAGCTTATGATGAGTTTGAAACTGGTGAGGGACTCAGGCTTGTGTGTGTACGGAGGGTCTTACATCAGTATTCTGGTATGCAGTCACAGCGATGAACTGGGTCTCTGGAAAGGTGAATGTCTGTGTCTTCATGTCAGAGCTCATATCTTCCATCCCATCTTCAGTCACCTCCACCATGTGAAGCCTGGGCTGGTATTTATGCAGAGACTGCAGGACAATCATCTACATGGGTACATGTCATTATGTCACAAAGAGGTCAAGAACCACAACCAAGTGAAGAATAAACCTGTGAAAATTGTGAATATATATTTTTGTGAAACGTTTTTTTTACACTGATGCTTTAATGGTTTTAAATTATCTTTAATTGGTTGAAATCTCAACTTGTACTTAAGACAATCGGACATATCATTGTAGTCAAGCCTGAGAGGAAAAACATTTATCAGGTACGTATTGATGCTGCTCAATAATCCAGGTATGGAAATCACAAAAAGAGGTGAATCAGTTCAACTGGATCAGAAGTTTATTAAGAAACGTTTCTTAATAAACTTCTGAGCCAGTTGAACTGATTCACCTCTTTTTGTGGTTTATCAGGTACGGTTTCAAACATTTGTCATGGAAAAACAAAATTCCTTCAAATGACAAAAGACATCTAATTGGGCAATATTGGTTTTCTGAAACATAAAAGGAAATTTCCTTATTTGTTCATGAGAAGTAATGATGATATAATGTTTCAAGGATTGGCTGCTTTACAATAGAATATTTCAATGAATTAAAGACATTTTCAAATCTAAAATAAATCCCTTGAACATTCTGTAGTAATACGGCTAAAAGCATGCTGCTGCTTTTCCTACTACTACAACTAATAATAATAATAATAATAATAATAATCATAATAATAATAAAATATTTTAATG
>OMLC01046527.1:0-30405 GCA_900302585.1 Regalecus glesne
ATGCCACTTGAGAAATAAGTGTTTCCTCTCTTACAAACTCACCTGACTCAAAGCAGTGTTCCATCCTCTGGAACTTACATTTGTTGGAATGGAAATATCTGTCTGTCTGTCTGACTGTCTGACTCTGTCTGCATGCCTGCTAAAAAGAAGATTGTACACACATTGGTGAACTTTTTATCCAGTAGTGCCAGGCTAGCCATCTGGCTGACCCACAGGAATCCGTGAAGCCGGTATAGGTTTAGGAGGGATTGCTGAAAGCCTGACTAAGGATGTAACACACTTATAAGATGATGGACAATATGCGAGCCTTCAGTCACATTTGGGCTGTTGGGGCAGGGGGCAGGCTTTCTGGGGGAGGTCAGAGGGCTGACTTTAAACTTCTCAACATAGTTTAATGTTTTGTTATTGGTTGACTTGTTCTGTTGTAATATAGGAGTGCTTTCTTTTTGCCTCTCTCCTTTTCTCTTTTTGAAATGACCTGGGGCTCTGTGATGGTAGATTAACCCTTTTTGTATGTGTTAATGTAAACGAGTGACTTTGTTAATATTTGTTTTCCTGTTCAATGACAAGCTGTTTAAATATAAACCTCCATCTCTCTCCCCCCCCTCTCTCTTTCTCTCCCCACTCCCTCTTTCTCTCTCTGTCTCTCTCTGTCTCTCTCCAATCCCCCTCTCTCCCTCTCTCTTATTCTATCTCTGTCTCTTTGTGTGCTCCCCTTGGTTGGTGTGTCTGTTGTGTTCACACACAATATTAAACTTTATTAATAATGTAATTTAATTGGATGATCTAATAATGGGCCACAGTAGCTCAAGGGTAGAGCGCGAGCCTTGGGAACTAATGAGCCAGAAGCTGCAGGTTCAAACCCACCATGGGGTGTCAGGAAGGTCATCCGACCTTAATCCCCCTCGCCAGCCCTTAGATGGAGTGATAACTTGTTTGGGGTGTTCCTCCGTCTTCCACCCAGTGAGCGCTGGGATAGACTCCAGCAGTTCTGCAACCTGACCTCAGACAAGCGGTTGATGATGGATGGGTGGAATTTGGAGCAATGAATTTGAGAGTTTTTTTTAAAAGTAAACACTGTCTAGTATTCTATTTATGTCAATGTCTGTGATCCACAGAGGGATTTATGGCATTGAATTCATCCTCTCCATCTAGGAGTCTGTTAGTGACAACATGACACTTTGAAGTTTCATTATAGAGGGGTCTTGTTTTCTAATCACAGCTGCAGGAAGTTGACAGGACATTAGTTTAAATGGGGCTAGTGCAAGTAAAATGGATTACTGAGTTTTTCAAAACTAGCACTCAAAACATTGGCAGCAACATTGTCACTCCTGTTGTCTAACAGATTTAATGGCAAGATGCTCTCTGGGAAGAATAGTTTTATTATGGCTGGATTTTCTGAAATTATGTATTGACCCACAAGTTTGTCAACAGCAGTATTTGCTCTCTATCCCTCATGAGCAGTAAAGAGGAGGGATTCAATATGTTTATTGTCACTCTGGTCGTACATGTACAATCGGGTGACATTCTTTGACTATGAGACTCCATTACAGGTAGGTAAGATAAAGATAAAATAAAGATCTAATAAAAGATATGTATACATACATATACGTATAATAGGTATAGCAGAATTAGGCATATAATAGGTAAAGGTAAGAGTAGAAGTCAATCCATCAAGTATAAAAAGCAATAATGGATGCATATATTATCTGCGGTAAATAAGTTGTAATATGGAAACAATTGCATGAAGGAAATTGAACAGTCTCTACTTTGTGATCTCCTGACTGCTACTGTTCATATATCAGTGTTTCTGACAGCCGCCTGCATGCACAGTATTCCTCCTTCTGCCCTTTCCTGTCATGCTTTGACATGCACATAGTACACTTCTTTGTAAGGTGGTGTATGAGCTCCTGGTTTTGACATTGAAGTCATTGTGTACGTAGAATACTGTAAGCTTCAGTGAAGAAAACTCCCGTCACATGGATTTGATCATCCAATGACATGTAAATATGCAAGAACATGTGACATTTCTAAATAAAAATCAGCTCAGTTCATGAATAGACAATAGAGTCATGCAGCTTTAGGTTTGCCACTGGCAAATGAGACCATATGCCAGCAAAATAAAATGCCCGCTACTATTTCAAATATTGCTGATGCTTTTAGGAGAACATGTCCTATTAATGTTAAATTCATTCTGAAATCCGCAAATGTCATATACTTTATAAACACGTCTCATACATCCATACTGCTATGTAAACATGGATTCTACTCTGTTCTATTCCCCTTGGCCTCTCCACTTTCTATTTCCCCATGTTTTATCTGTTTTCCCCTGCTGGATAAATGTGCATTCTATTCTATTCTGTTCTATTCCGTTAGAGCAGAACAGTGTGCAACGTGACAGCGTTTCCCTCTATGTACTACATTTCCCATACACCCTCGCTGCAAGTATAAATACTTTGGAAGGGGGCGTTTTTTCAATGAGCGTGCGGAGGAGGTAAAGAGAGCACGCCAGTGAAGACGCCTTCAGCTGTCAGAGCGACACTGCCCCGCTTTGCTCTACCTGGACTTTCAAATACCATGGAATTTACCAAGGACATGGCTGTGGAAATTAATGTTTGCTGACCCAATTATTTCGTCGTATCGTTGTGTTCACAGCGTCCTTTCTGCTGTTAAGGTAAAAAAAAGCTCGTCTTGAACTTACTCATTTAGGTACGTGCATTGTAGGTGAGTAGCATCACCGTGGAGAAAGTAGCCCACACTGATATAGGCGCTGGCTGTGTTTCACGCACAAGTTTCACATATTAAGGCCTGCATCAGGTTCCTTCTCATCCCACAAAGTGACTCATGAATTAGAAGAAATGTTTTATAGCTTTCTAAAACTTGTCATTGGGAAATAACGCCGGTTGTTGTGACTTTAGGAGCTAGTCAACTCTTGGTGGTGTGTATCCTTCTACAACTAGTTTACGTATAGACGGACTGAAGATCCCGTGTATGTTGGATGGCCGCGAAAAAAGATTGCCACAATTTTGACATTATTGCTCGTATATAGCTTAAAAAATGTGCTGAGGGCTGAGCCATCAATTATAAGCTTGTCACACGAGTATTTGCTGTGTTTCTTATCATTTAAACTTTGTGGAATTTTTAGTTGTATAGGTGGCCAGTCATTCATTTGGCCGTTTCCAATGCTTTCAAAATTATGGACCACAAGCTCCATGTTGAACACATGACCTGATAACAAGAGGCCACTAATGCATGTGGCACCTAGTCTTTATTCTAATAAGATAAAAGAAACGTCGTTGTAAATTAATTACAACACAAAGCAGTGCTTTCAGATAGGCCCATATGAATAGATAGTTTGGCCTCAGGAAACTACAGCCGCCAGTGTACTCAAAGTGCTTCAGAATGTTGATTCCATGCATTACTGCCCTTTTTTGTAGCATTGCTCCTCTTTCACATATCAGTTTACCATCAATTGAAGGTACCTTATGCATGCAAAAACTGCTGAAGCAATATGTGCACACAAGATCGAGTAAATCCATTATTTATGTAAAAAGTCACCTGGTTTTCTTGTCGAGACTGGATCAGTCAGTTTGTGGAATGGCATTCTGTGAGCTATATAGAACCACATTGCATCTGACAGTAAAACATTGCGTCTCACATCCAGTCACTTTGTGTTTCAGCCTCATCAGTTAGGATACTCCCGTGAGGCATCATCAGACTAAATCTGGCTCCTTGAGATTAATTTAAAGATGGCTATCAGGATGTACTCATATCTTCTTGCATTAGTATAGTCAATGTGGGTTTAATAACTGGTTGAATGTTTGTGATCTGATTGGACTATGTTATATTTAGCGATGCTTTATAACCCTATGATACTGAATATTTGCAGGTGCCGTCAAAGGTGAGCAACCATGTCAGATAAGATGTCCAGTTTTCTTCATATAGGGGACATTTGTTCCCTATATGCAGAGGGATCCACAAGTGGATTTATCAGCACTTTAGGGTAAGTTTTTTTTCTGTGTTTGTTGTTGTGACCTTATCACTACTTCCCCTCCCCAATACCTCATGTCACTGTTTTCGTAAAGGACTTGATGCTCCCAAAAGCTGCAGTCTAAATTTCCCCCAAATGTGCAGAGCATGTAACTGCATAATGCAAAGCCTCAGCAAAGCCCCATAAGTAAGTTAAAGCCTTTCTATCTATGGACAGTGTTTTCATGTTTTGATTTGCAAGGATGGGTGTAAATGTCACTTTACCAAACATCACACTCGGCTGTCTGAGAAGCCCGTATTGGTTTCAGTGAAGTGAAAGGTTGATGATAAAAACGTTTGAAGGCTTAGTCTGGCAGAATTTCACCAAAATATGCAAAGCATGCGTTTGCCGTTTGCTGCCGCACATGTTACCCAATCCCTCTTCTGTGGTTGTCAAATAAATTTTACTCTGCTCTGAGGAGAACTGCTTCTAGTGCTGTCTCCCCGACTATCTGCCTGACTATCTTTCAACATCATGGCATGAAACTTGAATGAAAGGTGGGCCTGATTAAAATCATGGAGGTAACTAAACTAAGGTTATGGTCAGGGTCATTGAAAAACGTTGTTCCGTCTTTCAAATGACACCAAGTTCTTTGAATTTCTATTTCAAAGTTTTCCTATCCCCTGCTGTGGTGAGAAATTCATTTTGACAAGGTTCAGGGATGAAACAAGCAAGTCAATACTGATTTCACCAGCAGAGAACTGTGAGCTAAAGGATGACAGGTTCCAGAATGGCCTCCATGACCTTAGAAATGTCTGTGTTTTCAGTGAGAGTTCAGTATTTGTATGAGGAGACAGAAAGAAAGGCCAATGGACTTTAGAGACATATCATGCAACTAATAGTTACACTGGAGATGAGAACTGCAGGGAGCAAGTGCTTCACCCAGGAGTCTGTGACAGAGTGCATGAATTAGGCTCCGCAGCAGGGTGCATGGTTGATCTGCTGTAGTGTTTCTTTTTCATCAATCATTTATTTTCATCAGTTAATGTTTCATGTCTACCCTAGAGTACTGACTGACTTGAAAAAAAGTGGTGGAGTTTAGATGTCTTTCCTCATTCGTTTGCTGAACATTGAGCACTTTGGCTGTTATTCAATCCAATCACTCATACTTTGCCTGCATAGATTACTTCATCATCTTGCCAAGTGTTCATGTCTATTTGATAAAAGAACTCTGAAGTTCAATAGTTTGTATTTATTAGTTTGTAATTGTTAGAAAAATGAGCAAAGCTCACAATTCTGGCAGTTGTCTAAAAGATACAGCACCAATGTGCAATGAGCAAGTGAACAAGCAAGTAAAAGTTCATCTATATGAGGCTTTTAAAAGCATACTGTTACAAAGTGCTTCACATACAGCCATGAAAAATAGGAGTTGATAGATAACATAGAGAAAATGAAAATTAAACATGACATGAAAAGAAATGGACCAAACTAAAAATCGGTTGTAACATAAAAAAGATACATTTTGCTCTATAATCCAGGTAGTCAGAATTCAAATTAGCTTAAATCAGGTCATCTGAACATAGATTTTAAAAAGAAGTTTAAGCTACCTAAGCCCCCAACAAGGGGCAGAGCTAGGGTACTGTTTACATCTCTGTTCCTTGTCGGGGGCTTAGATAGCTCACATGCTTGGCTCAGAGCTGAAGAAGACAGTCAGATGAAGGTTGAAAAGTCCTCTTGTTTTTTTAATTCTATGTTCAGATGAGCTTATTCAACCTATTTTGACAACCACAACAGTCTATAAAAAGGCTTTCCTAAAAAGATGATTTTCCAGGACCGCCTAAAACAGTTCAAAGATTCACCAAATCTAATGGATTTGGAAAGATTATTCCAGAGATTCCAGGCTAAAACTAAAGGTCCAGTCACCTTTTCTTTTACAGTTGGAGTGGGGGATGGAGAAAACACCAAGGTTTGAGTGTCGCCGTGGTCGAGAAGTCAAATGAGAAGTGAGAATATCAGAAATGTACCTGGGGGCCGAGATCATGCAGTGATTTACATGTAATCAATACGATCTTGTATGTTATTCTGAATTTTATGGGAAGCCAAGGGAGAGATGAAAGAACAGGGGTAACGTTGGACCTACGGCTATTTTCAGTGAGTAATGTAGCCGCTGCATTCTGAACCAACTGTAAAGGATTTAAAACAGCTTGCCTGAGGCAAGAGTAGAGAGGTCACAGTAATTTAGATGGGACAAGATGAAAGTGTGAATTATTTTTTCAAGATCCTTAAAATAGATCTGATTTTAGCATTATTTCTTAACTGAAGATAACAGGATTGGAAAAGCTTAATAACATGGTAATCAAGACGTGTTCCGATCAAAGGTGATGTGAAGATTTTTAGTCCTTGGTTTGATGTTTGAATGAAGTGGACCTATAAACTGATCAACTCCAGTGGTGAAGATCTCAGGACCAAGAGAACTTCAGTCTAGTCAGGGTTTAGATGGAGGAAATAAAGGGACAGCCAGTCTTTGGTAGCTAAGCAATAGTGGCGGGAGAACAGATGATTCAGGTTATTGAGTTTGGCAGGAAAATAGATCTGAGCGTTATCATCATAACAGTGGTATGACATGCCTTCAAAGTGACTAAACAAATGGCCCAAGGACAGACCCCTGGGGGACTCCACATAGTAGGAGAAATGACGAGGAGTGTTAGTTAAGTGTAATTAAACTTAAAATCTATAAAAAATATTCAGATTTTTTTATCTAATCCTGTTAATACCTATAATGTGTCTTGATGCATGCTCAATAATCCAGGTATGGAAATCACAAAAAGAGCTGAATAAGTTCAACTGGATAAGAAGTTTATTCAGATACGTTTCGTGACTCAACCAGGTGACTGAAGAAGTCACCTCTTTTTGTGATACCTATAATGTGTTATCTGTGATTTCTTACTGATGTAAGAGGAGCTTGACTCACTTCCCCTTGCTAGCCTGCTATTCTCTACTCGGGGTGTTTGATATTCTGCCAAGGTGAAAATGAGCATCCCTCTCTCCTCTTCCTTTTATTTTTCCAATTCATACACACACACACACACACACACACACACACACACACACACACACGACCCTTCAGAAACTCTGTTCTTTCATAATTTTATCTTGTGCGTCACCCACCATGGCAAACAATCCTGTCACAGTTTTGACAACAGCCACTGTGATAGAGTCTAATTGTTAAGTTGCTCATATGGTGTTGTTATGCTTGATAATCATTTTTCCCCCATCCCCTGCCAGCGAGGCTTTCTCTTGCAGGATGATCAAAGATCTCGTTTCATGTTGGGTCATTATTTAGAAGAGTTGCTGCTGCATCTATTTATGTGACCCCTGAGAGGTTGTTGGATAATTGACCACCTGGATTGCTGGTTCAGCAAAGACAGCACCCAAAGTCACAAGAGTCCAGATGCTGTATCTGGAAGTCAAGTGCAAGTGTGCTACTTCCTGGTTAAATTAATGCATCCTCCCTGTTGACTTGACTTTGAATAGGAATTATATTTGCACCTGTTATATATGGGTAAACTACAGCAGCATATTACCATTTTCCTGCACAGCATAACTGTAATGGAGGCCAGGAGGATTTGTTCCTTGTGGGGAATTTCTCCAAACATGAATCAGATTTATAAAGAGGTCCATTTTATGTATCACAATTAAGGCCTATCTAAACCAAATACCCTACAGGACTTAGCTGTGGTTTTCTTGTCTATCTGGTAGTAATCTACAACTCTGAAGGGGAATGATTATGCACAGTCAATCAATAGGGCTCAGTATTATGATATTTTAGTGCCCATTCATACATGTTGTAATTTTTTTTTGAACAGTCATGATATTATAATTACTGCAGTATGAACTTTCAGGTTTTTTTAATGGACAGAATAGCTCAGGGGGTACAGCGGATTGTCCAGTAATCAGGAGATTGGTGCTTTGATCCCGGGCTCCTTCAGAAATTGTGTTGAATTGTCCTTGAGCAAAACACTGAACCTCTAACCACTCCCCGGTTTCATCAACTGCCCAAATGCATCCTTTGATAGTGCTTCTGAACTATGTAGTTTATTCTTTTCAAGCAGAAATTGCAGAGGAACTGATCAACAGGGATACTGATGTTCTGTTTATTTTTAGTTTCACAAAGAGTTTTAGTTGGCCAGGCTTAGTATTGTGGACGCCAGTCCTCCACCAGGTAGGGTTATCACACAGCTGCTCAGATTGATTAATCATCAGCCACCGTGTAACACTTGAGGCTCATTTGCTCCATTCATTACCTCTAAGCAACAGGGCTGTTGCATATTGGGGCCATTTTTCACAGAACTCTTCTTGTCTTCTCAATGTGACGTGTGTTAGCATGACCTTGGCGCCTCAATGCATTTGTCAAGCCATGTACGTGACAAATGGAGTGTGCATTTCTATCAAAGCTTTGTTGTACAGCAGACGTTTAAAGTTATAATGGGAAAAGAAAACCTTTCTTTCATAAACACTGTTGAGGACCAGTAAGAATTACCGTGACATTAGTGACTTTCCCCTTGAGAGATGGTGAATCAACTTTATTGACTAAGTGTGGATGCACATGAGGAATTTGACTCCGGTACTATGCTAATGTTAACACTACTACTTTTGCCTGCTACTGACACCACAGCAGATCATCATCTTCATCTCTTCCTGTCCTCTGCATCTTCCTCTTTCACACCAGCCACCTGCATATCCTCCCTCACCACATCATAAACCTCCTCTTTGGTCTTCCTATTCTCTTTTTGCCTGGTAGCTTCATATTCAGCATCCTTCTGAGTATACCAGAATCTCTCCTCTACACATGTCCAGACCATCTCAGTTTTGTCTCTTGCTTTGTCTCCAAACCGTCCAACTTGAGGTGTACTTCTGATATACTCATTCCTAATCTTGTCCTTCTTCATTGAACCCAATGAGACTCTCGCCATTATCAAGTTTGCCACTTGCAGCTCCCCCTCCTGTCTTTTTGTCAGTGCCAAACCATACAAAGAAGCTATGCTATTATGCTAATGCTAATAGCAGGTCATCATTTTGCAATTTATCTGAAGTGGAGACCTTGCAGAAAGAAGTGTTGAGTGAAGAGGTAATCATATAAAACACAGCACAATATTTATAATTCGTCACACTTTGAAATATATGTAATGAAAAGGTTCCTTAGCTCTCCAACAGTAGGCTGGCCAACTCTCCAGTAGTTTAAAAACCCTCAGTCATGACATGTTTGCCACCTTAAGTTTCTTTTGTTTCTTTCATTTATTTTTTTCTTAAAAGTGATGCCTGTATATGGTCTACTTTAAGAGCAGGATTTATCATGTTTTGTCTGGCTGATGATGCTTGCTGTATTGGATATCTTGTGTTGCAAAGATACCTCTTCCATATTGGAATGTTGAAAGGCATTGCAAAATTAATACTATGGGGATTCAGTTTAGTGGAAGCAGATTTGATTTGTCAAGACCAAGGAGCCCTATTACCATTCCATTCTGGAATGCAGGGTTTTGAAGCCAGAATTCTCAGCACCTGCCAAAGCTACTTTTGTAATTATAAAGTCAAATTCTTGCTCGTGGTACCTTGAACCAAAACGTATTGGGTTTACTAGCTTGGCTTTAATCTGTTTGGAGTTTGCTTGTTCTCCCTGTGTCTGTGTGGCTCTCCTCCAGGTGCTCTGGTTTCCTTTTACCATCAAAAAGACATGCATATTAGTGTTAATACTCCTGTCTGTGCCCCTAACCAAGCCAATAGGAAAAAGAACTGGAGTTAGTCCCCAGGTGCTTCGGCCGCCCACTGCTCCTATTCAATAAGAACGAGTTAAATGCAGAAGACAAATTTCATCGTTACCAAATAACTTGCACAGTGATGAAAATAAAGAAAAGCAGTTTTTGATTGACAGTATTGACTGCTCTTTCTCTCCAGGCTTGTAGATGACCGATGTGTGGTACAGCCAGACACAGGCGACCTAAATAACCCACCCAAGAAATTCCGAGGTAAGTCCAAATCATCGGTCTACTTCTTACCTCCTACTTCCTTTTGTTCAAGTGTAATTGATAAACACCCATACATATTAATAGGCCGTTTATACACACACAGACACACACACACACACACACACACACACACACACACACCTTACTTTTGGGGATATTTAAAAAGATATCATGTGTATAATCAGGGCTTGTTATATTGATATCTGATGGTCTGCTGTGACAATAATTAGTCTATAACATTAAATTATGTGCTATAAATTCTCATCGACACAATTTTTATTTTATATACATATATAACTCAAGATGAATTTAAGAATGAGGAACGTGTACAATGCATACTAGAGTTCCCATGACAAAATCACGGCAAAACTCTGTTTTATTTTTCCTGAACTTGTTCTTTCAGAAACAAGAAAATGTCAATGCACATTGCCATAATGAGATTTTTATGGTCATCATTGAAGAATGTTGTCCTCAATTATGTTTGCAATAATGACCTCATATCTTCAAAATCTGTAGCAAAATATGTGAAGGATGATTGTTATGGATTGCTGGCATGACATTAGTTGGTTGAATAGCCTTCGTAAGTCTTGCAGTGTTTTATGATCAATCCAAAACGTGTTGGACACCTATGGTGACGAGGAAGCCAAACAACTCGCTTCAATTCTCTGGGTTAATCTGCAGTTTGACCCATTGTTGGCCATTTGATCAGCCTCTGCTTGTTATCACTGGCCCAGTGTTATAACAGAGTCTTTGTTGACATCCCTAGAGCTCTACTATAATGTTGCTAACATTGACCAAGGGCTCACCTGCCTGCTGCAATAGTTAACTTTACATCTCATAGATATTGCATTACCATAGCCATCCTCTTTTTGCTGCAATCAGATACTACTCAGATCCCCTTATGCCTTTCTACATGCAGCAAAACCTTATCTGTTTTCCTAATATGTTATTTTACTTAAACATTAAATGATAGTTAATGTCCCCGAGTTTTTACGAAATGATTTCACGTCAACTGTTTCCTGGATTATCTTAGAACCATGGCGAACTAGAACTGCTAATAATTCTATTTCAGATTGTAAAAATAATCAATATTTAATTATCATGTGGATTATTTTAGTAGCTTTGGTAATATTAGCCATGTTTCTGGAATAGTGGAATAATCATTGGGTCAAGATGTTGATCATTAGTTACTAGGTCTTTCTGCACATCTGCATCTACTTTTGTCCTCCTTTTTGTCATGTTTCTCTTTCTATTAGATCTATGTGGCTTTTCTACTCCTCTGTTGACCTGTGAGGTTTTTTTCCTGAATGACATTAAATATGCTAAACAAGTTGGAGCTCAGACATGGATGTGCAATAAGACATGTAGGTGGTGAGATAAACCATCAGATTCTTACTCCGAATGATAATACAGAGAAAAGAATTAAAAAATACAAAATGGGGAGATTTATCTGGGATCAGGAAACAAGCGTGAAAAGCCTGTTGCGTCTGTACCTTCTGCATAATTTTACTGTTGGCAGCAGATTGTTAAGATAATGTCTTCAATCGTATCCAATGTCTCAAAGTTAGATACAAATGCTGAACTAAGTTAGTGTTTCAGATTCTACTTATTTTATGACAAATTGACAGAACTGGACAAAGATATTCACTATCTAACATGTTGGAAAATGCAAACACAATATTTTTCAAGTGTATTAAAATGAACTACAAAGTTCTGGTGTTGAAAATTAATTCAATTAAAACACATATATTGTTTTTGCTTCAGATACCAGATAGATAGATAGATAGATAGATAGATAGATAGATAGATAGATAGATAGATAGATAGATAGATAGATAGGTACCATCTGGAGGGTTAGAACTTTTCAACTTCTACAAGGGAAGAGTACCAATAATGGTTTGTGATATGTGCACAGATGAAGATAACCGATTGTGAGAGCTTTTCCTTAAAGCTTTTCATTTTTAGTTGCATTCCTTTAACCCACAATCTTTAGGGCTGTTATCTCTCTTCAGTTGAATCTGATCGGGCTCGACAGCAGATTATATAATTCAAGACAGGATCAAAGAACTCATATACAATTGGTTGTCTGATTAACCTTTCAATATAACCCTTTTTGTTGAAGGGAACACACCATAAAAGGCAGGCTGAACACAGTCCTCATCAGAATCCACATCATGCTAACAGCACTGACATCACATCATCATGTGTGATTTGGCAGCTAGCTAGCTTCATATCATTCATATCATCACTGTGACCTACATGGATGAATAGGCTTTAGCTAGAGTAATGATCAGCCCTGTTTGATATCAAACTGATCTCTTTAGCTTCAAATATTAAGTACTGCTTCCAAAAGTAACAGATAGCACATTACAGTTCAGACTGATCAATTAAATAGAATAGAATAGTTTTATTGCCACATTTTCCAGGCTGGTGGAATTTGTACTCTACATACCACCCATCTTATTTTATAACTGCAGTGAGTAGCTGCCATGGGGCATTTGGGAAGCAGTTAGGGGTTCAGTGTCTTGCTCAAGGACACATTGACATGCTTTCTGCAGGGCCAGGGGTTGAACCACCAATCTGATTAAAATATGATCGCCCTACCTACTGAGCTTTAGCACCACCTGAAAATACTCCAAAGCAATCAAAATATGCATTTTTACATGTTTGATTAAAATACTGCCAATCTCTGCCCACTGAACATGTTAAAAGTTTTTTTTAGATGTAGCTGCAAATAAGTTGAGCCTCTGACTGGGTTTAGTGTCTTGCTCAAGGACACTTCAACATACTTTCTGAAGGAGCCAGGGATTGAACTAGTCTTCTTCTAATTACTAGATGACCTGCTCTGCCCCATGGGCCATGCTGCTGCGATCTCAGAATGACTGGTGTCTTGTCGGGTAGAATCCCTTGAGGAGTTGAGCATCACTTCCTCTGTACCAGCTGACATCTCACCCTCTAACCCACTGGCCCGAAACTGTCACTTGGGACAATGGACAGAAAATATCGAGCATTTGAGAGTAATAATACCGTTTGGTTGTTTCTTCAAATTTCAGGTTTCTTTCCCTGCCTGCCCTGTGTTTAGCCGAAGTGATCCATCAGTATCTGTAGTTCAAAGAGTTACGTATGGCATCAAACTAGCCAACTTGGGGCAACATGGCTCAGGGGGTAGAGTGGGTCATCTAGTAATTGGAAAGTTGCTGGTTTGATCCCCAGTTCCCTCAGAGAGAGTGTCCTTGAGTAAGACACTGAACCCCCTAACTGCTCCCGATAAGCAGGTTGTCACCTTACATGGCTTCCTCTCCCATCAGTGTATGAATGTGTATGTGAATGGGTGAATGCAAAGAACATACTGTAAAACACTTAGTGGTCAGTAGACTAGAAAAGCACGATGTAAGTGCAGTCCATTTAACCTGTTGATGTGATGGTGTGCAATATACAAGAGAAACGTTTGATTTTGCCAGTGACCATAAACAGTGTTGAGGCAATATTGTTTTATTGGAAAACAGAATGATGTAAAAAGAAAGAATCTCCTCTGTTTTGAGCCTGAAATAGAAATTTAATAACCATTCTCAACTGAATTTCTATTTCAAGTATTCTTTTCAGAATCATTTAACATGTATTGATTGACGGTGAATATTTTGATCCCTTGTTTGACACATGGCATCACCTTTCAAGGAGTCTCCTCCATTGTATCTCTAGTTTGTAAAATTGCCTTTTGATTTTGCACACATTCAAAGGAATATTTTGTTTAAGATCATGGTCTCTACTCATTGCTTTCATTTAGCCTTTTGATGGGAGTTTTTCATCCACATGGCAGTGTGAATGATTCATGTGGGTTTCATGGAATTGAGAGAGACAAAATGTGCCTGGCCCAGCAGAGGCATACTTCTCCTTTGTCAGGAGACCAGGATTATTACTTGGTACATTTTAAAACACTCTCACCAGGCATGCTATGAATTTGTGTAAAAAGCACCCTCAATAGCATATCTATGTCACATTGCTACACAGTTAAAAAATACAAATGACAGACAATTACATTTTATCAAGTTTTTTTCAACGTCTGCTGTAGGTACACTGTAAATCTATCGTTTGCTAATGTTACATTCTAAACAGTCAGGACATGAGAAGCTCCGACTTGACATTTCTGAATTTTGATCACAAATAGTTCTGTGTCCGGACCTTAGACAGATTTCATATAAACAAAGAAATTGGCTGAACTTGAGAAGAAGGTCACTATTTTGCATGTACACAGATGGTTGACATATCAACAGAAAGTACATTCAGCAATTAGGACATTTGACTCTATGATGCATTTTGATAGCTAAATACAGTCTAAAGATGATCATTTGTTATTTAATGTGTACTCTGCCTTACATGCTGCAATGTTTCTGTGATGCCACTTAAGGGCCTCTTGGTGAAGAGTTGTTGAATTCCACATGAGCTGACTATTTTGAACTTTAACATTGAGCGGGGTTCATTTGCACTTTTCCAAGTAGGAAATTAGAAATCCTTTACTTCTAAGTTGTCTGAAATACAGTATGAACCAGCAGCAGGAGACATCTTAATACTGTTCACTGTCTTCTCAATTGCTCTTTCACTTGAGACTAACACTCAGTATTATAAAATGCCATGATGAAATGCACACCTCTGAATTTCTTTGTATTCTAGAGGTTAGGTACTTTGGATGATGCTGCACCGTCCCAAGGATAGCTGTGTATACATGCATTACAGCAGTGCACACAGGCTGCATTGGCAGTCTTATTACATGATGGCCCTCAAATATAGATATACAATTGTGCACCAATCACCATACTGAAAGAGCTCCAGACCAGACAGCATGAATTATAATGGGAAAAATTAAATTATTAATAGTTTTGACTAAGTGCATTTCATCTTCTTTTGATAACGCAAAGAGGAAGCATTATCTTACCAGTTATTGGGTTATACAAGTCATGCAAATGAACAAAATTTCACTCAAACTATTCAATAGTGAAGAGTACTTTCGTATCTGAATAAGTTACTTCAAGGTATGTCATATGTCATACACTACTGCAAGTAGATTAGTGGAGAAAGCGGTTTTCCGGAGGGACCTTATACCCAACCTCTACCCAGGCTCCCTTGTTTACTGGTGTAATCCTCTTTTTCAAAAACCCCACAGGGATGAGGTTTCTTTACAGAATTAATTAAGGGGAAAGAGAAAGAAATTGAGCCTTGTGTGTCTTGGAGCCAGAATCTGATTTGGAGCAGGGATTTTGTGAAACAACAAATTGAAAGGCATAGAGTGCAATAAAATGGGAAAGCAACAAAAAGTCCACATCTTCATGTCTTCATGGTCAAAATTGCATGAAGTTTCTGAAGCTGAGGTGCACCATCTTCTATATAATAAGCCAGTCCAAATGTCGATTTTGTATTTTATTGCAATTTATAAAATTGAGGTGCCAATTTGTGCACAATACAATTTGATTAAATTTAATTTTCACCATGTGGAGAAATTGAATGGTAAACATTTATTGTGATATTTTTATGCATAAAACAGCTAATGGTATGAAAGAGAACACTACATGTTAATGGCTGTATCTTAATGGCTAGTCTTGCCTTGTCCCTTTTCAACAGGTTTCATGGTACTGTCCAGAGAGCTTATCATGCTCCAGCCTCTTGAGTCTATGCATACTCACCCTCTTGCAGATTCAAACATAGAGGGCATTCTTTGTACCCCTTCCCAGCTCTCCACTCTCTCCCAGCCTCCTCTATTCTCCAGGTGATCTCAACTACATGACTAGAACAACACCCACCATCACTGGGAAAGTGTGCCAAGGCTAAGTCCTTAGATCCCCGCTGTGTATTAATAGCCTACTTAATCTATTTAAAAGGCCTGGTTTCCTGGGAGCACTTGGCACAGCATTTTAAACCATACTTCTTTCTCTCTGCTCTCAACATTAATAGCATGAAATGGTATTTGGGCTGATGTTCTGTATACATTGTCTGTGAATGTGCGTGTAGACATATGTTTATCTATGTGTGTGTGTGAGTGTGATGGGGGACAGGTGGTATCTGAGGTGTCCTTGAGCAAGACGCTGAACCAGTAACTGCTCCCTGGGTTCTGCACCTACTCATTTCTCCTATACAATAGGATGGGTTAAATGCTGGGAATAAATTCCACTGGCCTTTGTCATGTGGTTAATAAAACAATCTTTATTATTCTATTTAACTTGTTGACAATAATGGTCTTAAATAGTTTGCAAATCATGTGTTAAGTGCCTATGAAAGCAAATATGGTTTCAGCCACTAATAGTAATTGGCAAAATAATATGGTTAACCCAGAGGAGGAGTCCCATAGATAATTTCTCAACAAGAATTTTGGTGTCCTGATAGTTCCTCTTAGACCATGAAGTTGGATGAGAGTATTTCCATTCTTGTCATTAAGTGGGACAATGTTGCAGCAAAAAAGGTGGAGAATGTGAGCCAAAATGTTTTTGATGCAGCATCCCCAGTTAAAAATGCAACAGCAGTAGATCTAGTTCACTCAGGGGATGCTTTAAAAACTCAGGGCCATTCATAATTTGATTTAATGAGGCCTTATTAAATGTGCAGGAAAAATTCAAATATTTTTCCTCTTGTTTCAGTACTGCATTTGTTTTAGCATCTGCTATAGTTTTTTTGGGTGGCACAGGAGTCTGCACTGTTGCCTCACAGCAAGAAGGTCCTGGGTTCAAATCCCCTCCCAGGTCCTTTTGTTTGGGGAGTTTGTGTGTTCTTGCCATGTTTGCATGGGTTTCTTCAGTGCGCTCTGGTTTCTTCCCATCGTCAAAAAGACATGCATGTTAGGGTTAATACTCCTGCCTGTGCCCCTGAGCAAGGCAATAGGAAAAATAACTGAGGTTGGTCCCTGGGCGCTGTAACTGCTCACTGTTACTATAAAATAAGATGGGTTAGATACAGAGAACACATTTTATTGTGTGTATGTACAACAACAAATATTTATGAGCTTCTTTCTTTATGAATATATCTGCGGGCATTGTGTTTGTTTGATTTTTATCTTATATTTGTTTTGGGGTTAATGATATATGAGACAAAGAAAGAATGAAAAGAGCTTTAGATATAGTTTTCCACAATTTTGCTTATTTCTCTTTACCCAATTGTATAAAATGGCCTCTACTTTACCAGCAGTATCTACTGATTCAAGTACAGTTTACCACTGCTACTTAAATCTGTCCTGGTTTCTTTTCTACTTTTCTCACCCCAAACCCATTTACCTGCATCTATCACGTAGACCCTTAAATGCTTTCCTTTCCTACTGCCCTATTTTCTCCATTGGTCCCTGGCCTCATCTTGTCCTTTCCTCCTCTGCTTCTCCTCCTTGGATCTTTCTTCCTCACAAGCCAACGCCCCATGATGGCTAATCCCTGGACACCAGTGTGTTGGCCGCAATTCCTGCAGAGCTTGCCAGAGCAGCTATTTTTACCGCTGTCAAAGCTTATCAGGTCTCCCATAGTAGCTAGCAGAGAGCCACGGAGATTGATCGGTGTCAAGTGTGCTCCCTGTCAAAACACAATGTCATAGAGTGTGGTCAGCTCGAAGTTATACCGTAGTTTTCACAAATGATTTTACTGTTTGATTCCACCCATCACCTTATCTCTTTGACAGCTTCTCAGATGAGGTGCAAAGCCTTGACGTGAATCCGGGGGATGGATGGGTTTCTGTTGAGCTGAATTGCAGCTCCTGAATAGTTAGATTTAAAAAAAAAAAAAAAAAAGGTTTTTTTAACCTCTTTCTTCATCTCTCCATCTCTCTCCAGACTGCCTTTTCAAGCTTTGTCCTATGAACAGATACTCAGCACAAAAACAGTTCTGGAAGGCAGCAAAACCAGGAGGCAACAGCACGACTGATGCTGTACTCCTGAACAAACTCCACGTACGTCTCCTCAAATTAAAACATAATTAACTTTTATTACAACTCTGATCTTACTTTTGGGTAGTTTTTGGTGTTGGACATATTGGTTATGATATCATTTTATCCACGAAGATCACTGTAGAGATTTTAAACAACGGGGCACTGCTAAAGACCACCTTACAAATGGTCTCTTTTTGGGCCACTGGATACAACCAAGCCTCCCCGCACCTGCTTTACTTTGCTAATCAATGCCCATGCTCTCTCTCTCTCTCCCCCCTGCTAAACCATTACACGTAAACTGAGAGAGAAGTATTAAGTTCTGAGGGTGACATAGACATAGGGATAGCATAATTCAAGAGGTAGGGCAGTCATCTAGTAATTGGAAAATTGGTGGTTCAATCCCCGGTTTCCTCAAAAAATGTGTTGAACTATCTTTGAGCAAGATACTGAACCCTTAATCGATTGGAACAACAGATGAAAATTAGCCTGGTGGTTAAATCTGGTGTATTTATATTCTAAAGTTTATTGATATGCACTGCCTCTAAAAATAGATTATTATTATTATTATTATTACTTTCATTACTATAGGCACACACACACACACAAGGTACACACACACTTTAATAGAACTCTGACACACTTAAACACACCAAGGGTAACAGCGACATGGAACAGTTACACCACACATTTCTTGTAGCAAAAGCAATTTCTTCCCCAATGGCTTCATCTTAGCCTTTTATAAAGCCATCTTCTTTGTGTTACTGGATGCAAAGTTTTTTGTAATACTTTAAAGTCCATCTGTTAAGCCAGTTCAGTCAACTGCAAGTATTGCCATTATCCTTGCTTATATCTAGGGTGAACATGGTTATTACTGCCCCCCCTTTCCTCCCCTTATGTGTGTCTCTGGATATAAGCATCAGATACCCTTCAGCAAGTTCATTCCTACCCAGTTAATCAAACTACTAGTGCGTTTTTCACAAACTACTCAATTATTTTGAATGATCTTTGGTATGCATGAAGGGAACACTTGTTCAATGGGTAGCTGTTCCTTTTTTTATCACTCGGTTTTTTGTTTTTATTTTTCCCAGCCAGCCAGTGAGTGAGTGCATACTGCAGAGGATATGAGTGAATCCTTGAAATGTAGTTTTATTTGGATGCAGTTCAGCCAGGGGGGAAAATAACAACTATGACAATAAAGCAAAGGGAAATGTTTCAATATTTGCAACAGAGAAAGAATGGGTAGGTGGGGGGGTTGGATGCGTGTGGGGGAGCACTAAGCTGATTGTACATGGTCTGCATTCAGATATCCCAGAATGCAGGTTTAAATAGGAAAAATAAATAAATATGTATGTTGGCCACTGTATACTTTTATGTGTTGCTAATCATGCCATTGATAATAGCAACTGTGTAATCCTGCATCTGAAGCTCTGCTGTATACAGCTAATAAACTAAGTACTTAATAAATAACTAATAAACTTAAGTGAGTCAAATGGTGTCATGACCATATAGATGTTGGGAAAAGGTATGCAAATAAGACCCAGGTTGTAAAAAAAAGAAGAAGCTGGAATTAATCTTTAAATTCTGCAGTACCAATTTCTTGTACAGGTCGCTTGTGTTTTGTTTTGTTTGCGTTAGCAGACCTTTTGTACTGGTTATAGCGGTATAGCTGAGTAATTTCTCTCTCATCTCTATTTTCTGGTTGTTTCAGCATGCGGCTGATTTGGAGAAGAAGCAGAATGAGTCTGAAAACCGTAAGCTGCTGGGAACAGTCATCCAATATGGAAATGTCATTCAGGTACTACAGGGAGAAGCCTATGTGTTGATATATCACAGCTGGCCATGTTGTGTGCCATGCCTGCCTCACTACGATAGTCTCCATCGCCAATGTGAAGCTTTGACTTAGTTATAGAACAGGGATACAGAGTCAGTTATGAAGGCTTTGTCATTGTCTGTTCATTATATGAGGCCTGGTTTGCACCGGAATGAGATTATCGTGCTGCTAAGAAATGAGCTGAAAAAAATGATAATGGTAGCCTACTTTATGACGTTCACCAGGAATAGCATCTATAGCGTAATTCACAGGCTGATAACTGTCATTATGGTCCTTGATCTCTCAACGACTTCTGCCTTTCCACTTGAATGTATCAGCAATTTGTAGAAGACATGGTTAGAAAATAAAGGTATTCAGTTTTGAAGTGGGTCAACTAAGTGTGTCAACGTTTAGTTGGGAAACCGGAAGCCTGTTTTTCTCTGCAGCATTAAATACCAGCTATCTGTACCCTGTTGTTTGATACCATTTCAAATTATAATGTATTGCTGCAACAGATAACACATTTAATGTCTTAGAATGAAAGATTGGATGAGCTTTGTTGGAAGTGGTCAGCAGAATCATTCATCACTCATTTATTCAAAGAATTCAAACACTTGGCTAGTTAAGAAAGATATAATGCCATAAAACATTCTGGGGATGCCTAATATAAAAAATAATTTAAAAAAGGCAATTATCAAGCTATAAAGGGCAGTATCAATTATACATCCATCCATCCAGCGTCAACTGGTTATCCAAAGTTGGGTCACGGCAATTATACAGCTTTAATGTTTAATATTTTATGTGTCACTCAGTCGTTTCCATTTTTGTCCACTCACTGCTGTGGTACTTTAACTTGGAATAAGAAACCCTAATCAGAAATATAAGAATTAGGAAAAAATAGTATGCAGCTTGACCACACTGTGTATCTTCTGGCTAACTAACCATGTTCCTTGTCTTCTTAACAGCTGTTGCACTTGAAAAGCAACAAGTACCTGACGGTCAACAAGCGTCTGCCTGCGCTACTGGAGAAAAATGCCATGAGGGTGACTCTGGACTCAGCTGGCAATGAGGGCTCCTGGTTCTACATCCAGCCCTTCTACAAGCTGCGCTCCCTAGGGGACAGCGTGGGTAGACTCTGCTTTGGGTTTGAGATATGAATGAAGTGAACTCATCTGAACAGGAGATATTCAAGGATGCCTTTGAGCTAGAAGTTTAAATTAAGAGGGGGATGCAAACATTCAGTGCATACAAAAGTAAACATTAATGCATAGAATGTCATTAGTGTCTTTATGGTTTCAAACATCAATGTTTAAAGATCCAAAGACCCACTTCTCCACCGTAAACAATTTACAGAAGACACTGGAATGTTTTCAATGTTTTAACTACAACAGAGTAGAGTAGAGTAGTAATGTAAACTTCATTGTGCTTGAGTGGACATTTGCCCAGGGTACAGTGCTACAGTCTGTTGCTTCTCAAGAAACATGAAGCGTTTGACATGATACTAGACAGCCTCTTCACATTAACATCTTAGAACCATGAAAGAGATGTTTGAATATACATTTGACGTTGACAACACGACAGCTTGAAAAGAAACATTTGTTGTCCATTGCTCTTAGCATTAGAGTTCATTAGCTTAACAGCGGCCTGAACAAATCATAGCATCAAATGGTTTGATTTACACTTTGAAATATGGAGTCTATTTCCTGATGGTATTCAGAGAAGAGGGGATATTTAGAGTCCACAATGATTTTTGTTGCTTGTTTCCTGACTGCATGCTTATACAAGCTCCGTGTAGGTTCATATTCTACCTTCATAGTTCCAAATTCAAGAACTTGATTATCCTTGTGCAAGCTCATAGAAATTGCTATTCAATTTCATGCTGGCAAGTCTGTTGCCAATTTTACTTGCTAGGTTGCCAAACCATGATGCAATTCAATATGTAACGATGCTCTCCAGGATTGTCCAGTAGAACATCAGCATGATTTGTATAGTAACTCCATGCAGCCTCAATAGGCCTTGGAAAGTAAAGCCTGCTGCAGTCTACCACATAGGTTATCAACATGTGTTTTCCAGCAAATAAGGTTGTCTATATAGACACCTAAGAACTTTTACGAGGATACCTGAATGAACAACTTTCTGATGTTTGATGACAACTGGCTCATGGACTGTCACTTGCTTCAGATCAAAAACTGTCTCTTGAGTTTTGATGACATTTAGGATGAGATGGTTTGTGTCACACCACTTGTTGAAGATGTCTATCTCATCATGGTACACAGAAGGATCCACCCATGTCTTTGTGGAGGAGGCTAAAATAAATCACAATCCCTGAAGAAAGACATTTTATCTTAAAGCTACACACTTTAGCCTTACAGCTACACACCGTACATCTCGAGTATCATCAGTCTTCATAGAGAATGATAACTTGATGATCTTTTTCTGCTTAAAATGATAGGGACAGACCTGCTACTCTTTGAGGTGGTTAGCCCTGATCAGAGCTAGTATTTCATAATCATCAGTCAAGTGGTGTCCTATTTGTAATCTGCTTCTGACAACACACACAAAATCTGGTCCAGTCTGCCCTCTAGTGCTTAATTCATAGCTACTAATAGGAGGTGATGTATTTAAAAATGTAAACCTGGATTTGAACCGCATCCACCAGACCACAAAAATTGATATGCTTAATAACTTATAAATTTAGACTGAAATATAAAGTGGTAAATGGTACATACTCTCCCTCACAGCAAGAGGAATTTATATTGGTGTTTCATTTTCTCAATGTTATGTGGGCCCTTGCTGTATGAATGCCAAAAGACGAGTATCTGTTTTTAGTAATTCACCCTGAGAGTCTCTTTACCCTTGGTCTGAACGGCGCTGTATCATTTCTTATTTTTGGTCCCCAGGTAAAAGCAACAGTCTAACTGGGAACTATCTAGCCGGAAGCAGTTTAGGACTGGGGCACTGGTATATGGGAGAGTTTGTGTGCAAGAAAATGGTCATTTACAGACATAGTTGATTGCAATATTTTCTTTGTGGGTTTATTTTTGTCCCTCAGGTGGTAATCGGTGATAAAGTGGTCCTTAACCCTGTGAATGCTGGACAACCCCTGCACGCCAGCACCCATCAGCTTGTTGATAACCCAGGGTGTAATGAGGTACATGAATACTTCATATGCACTGATTACTTTATATGTGGCTGTAGAGTAATTGCCACTGGTGACTGCATCTTATTTCATTTCTAACAGATGAGTGTTGACTTTTGAGTCTTATCCTGTCCAAGCTATTGAGACCCATTCTACATTTGAAAATTATCTTACTTACAATGAATCAGAAAGACATGCTTGTGGTGGTGTTTCAATTGAATAAGCACAATTTTATACACCAATTTCACAACATCCAGCAGTGTTCTTCAGAGGTGTAGGCATTTCCATTTTCTCCCACATCAGAATACTGACAGACAAATCAATGGCATGTCAAATAGTGCTGGGGTTAATGCACAAGTTCAAAACATAACACATTCTACATAAAGCATCAACTCATTTATATGACAAAATGGATCTTGATGCATGGCGCTGCTACTGGGGACAGATATCAGCTTGAAAATAGATAGACTTGATGGCTAGCCACTAAGGAAGCTCAAGAGACAACGTTAAATATGTTAATGATAGGCTGGTCATGTCATTTAGAGTTACACAATAATCCCAGTAACATTAATAATTCTCTCTGCATAAATTAACAATATATAACCCCAGCTTTTTAAGGTTCAAAATTAATTCCCGATGAATGAAGTATTGGTGTATCACCAATAGCAGATCATTAACCGTTATTTTCAATTGCGTAGCAAGAAGGTCTGGGGTTCAAATCCCGTCCCAGGTCCTTTCTATGTGGAGTTTGTATGTTATCCCTATGTCTATGTGGGGCTTCTCCCACCATCAAAAAAAACATGCAGAGAGGGGCCTCTGGTGGCATAGGGGGTTAAGGCACCAATGTTCAGTACATCTCTGTGTCATGCAGTTGGGTGGTCAATCCCAGCTGCGCCGTTTCCAACCATGACCGTAGGTTCATAGTTAGTTGAGCATAATTGGCTAAGCCTCACATGGGTATAGGTGTTAGGTTGGATAAAGTATTCTGGGTTCACTAGTGTCCCCCTCTGGGTCATGCGGGATAAGTGAAGGGAAAGTACTCTTTTTCATTCTCTTCCAACGGCAATGCACTGTGCTTTCCCCGTGAGACCACGATGTGTGGAATGGTGAGGGCTAGTGGTCATGTGACTTGGAGGAGACACATGCTACGGCTTCCTCCTTCCTGTTGACATTCTAGAGGGTATCAAAGAGACTGACCCAGCAGTAGGCAACTCTGGGAATTCGGGGGGGCGAACATGCAGAGACTGCAGATGTGAATTAGTGTGAAGCTATAATCTGGTGCTGTGCATCAAATGCTGACATTCATGTAAAAAGCTGCACATGGTTCCTTTAAAAATAAAGATCAACAGTCAAAACTGTCTGAAACACTGCTGAACTTTTGAAAACTTACAGCCTAACAGAAAACTAGGACACAAGCAATTTGCATTTTAACATCTTTATTATTCACTGCAGAGCATTGCTATTTACGTTTTCCATGGGCTTGATGGGATAGAGGTCTG
Organism: Regalecus glesne; assembly: GCA_900302585.1. Lineage (NCBI taxonomy): Eukaryota > Metazoa > Chordata > Actinopteri > Lampriformes > Regalecidae > Regalecus > Regalecus glesne. The sequence goes on from OMLC01046527.1 coordinate 24,332, forward strand.
GCCACATGGGATTAGTCCTTTACCAGCTCTCATTCATATTCATGAGACAAGGAGATCGAGACACGTTACCTCATTGTAGGCATACAGCGAAGTTACATTTGGTAACTCAGAGACTAGCAGCAGAAGAAAAAAAGAAACACGATTAATAATAGAGATTAGGTAAATAAACAAGATAGATATGATGAGGTAGTGCCCTCCATCTACATCATATAAGATAGAGACATGGATGCGCCAATAAATAGTGACAGTACAGATGGTTCCTATGCACTTGTGTATGTCGCTCTGGATAAGAGCGTCTGCTAAATGCCTGTAATGTAATGTAATGTAATGGTCCATTATACAAAGGTTTTGCAAAACAAATTAGAAGATGTGTCTTATTTGTATATAACACATAAAAGCCACTAATGCATGGCAAAGACCTTAGTTCCCAACAGCTATGGGAGGTTGTTGGGTGATGAAGGCTACAGCTCTGGGGAAGAAACTGATCTTCAATCTGTTAGGGCTTCGATAGCTCTATACTATGTCTTCCTTGATAGCAAGGTGACAAACAGACTGTGATCTGGATGGTTTGGGTCCCTGCTTATGATACTGGCCTTCTTGTGTAGGCAGCTAGCATACATCATATCCAGGTTTGGAAGCGGAGTTCTCCTAATCTTGTGTGACATTTTTACTACCTGGACCAAGTCTTAACAGTTTTTGGCAGTGCAGCTGGCATTCCACACCGCAGCACCCTGGAGGTGTCACAAGACTACTGTAACTGGCTCAGTCCTCAGGAAATTCAATCGACCGTATAAAAACCATAGAAATCAGCTTGATATTCAAGATGTTGCCTATTTATCACGAAAAAAATCATTGTAAATAGAGCTTAGATATGTACATATAACATTGAGCCTCAACACACAGTATCACATCAGGACTACTTAATATGGGCAATAGTTTGCTGTTAATCACAGTTAAAACTGATACAATAAGGGGTGATATTATTGATAAATTCCCTTTATATGTGTTCAGACTCCTCCATTACCTTTCAGGTGAATTCTGTCAACTGCAATACCAGTTGGAAAGTTGTTCTATTCATGAAGTGGAGTGACAACAAGGAAACTATACTCAAAGGGGTACGTACCTAGATATATATATATATATATATATATGTTGCACCGCAATTTCCCCCCAGTGGGACTAATAAAGGAATATCTTATCTTATCTTATCTTATATGAGAAACAACATAGCACCTCTTCTATTGTACAGCTTCTCAGGCCTTCTTTGTGTGTGTGTGTGTGTGTGTGTGTGTGGACAGGGTGATGTTGTGCGGTTGTTCCATGCAGAACAGGAGAAGTTTCTCACTTGTGATGACCACAGAAAGAAGCAGTATGTATTTCTTAGGACAACAGGTCGCCAGTCAGCCACATCTGCCACCAGCAGCAAAGCCCTCTGGGAAGTGGAGGTGAATGCTCTACCAGTTGATATTCTTTAAGTTTTCTAATTTGCCTTTGGTGTTTGAATCTTGCAGCTGACTGAACTGCTCATGAAGAGAGTAATTAAGCACCATGACCGATATCCCTTGTATAACATGAACTAAATAACTGAGCATGACTTCCCCAAAAGGAAAGGAAAGGATACTCTGTTGAGGGGGTGGTTGATTGGTTTGAACTGCCCTCAAAATGTATATGTTAGGTAAACAAAAAATGAATTAATATTGGTTTAGTGCAAAATTTGTACATTAATCCTTCCTGCCCTCAAATTATTATTTTTTCACCATCTCCAGGTGGTCCACCATGACCCATGTAGGGGAGGAGCAGGCTACTGGAATAGCTTGTTTAGATTCAAACATCTGGCCACAGGATGCTACCTGGCTGCAGAGGTGGGTGAGGTGTGTGTAGCCCTCTTTAGCTCTTCCTACACTGAATTATAAATCCATGCACAGGGCCTTTGGTAGCATAGGGGGTCAAGGCACCTATGTTCAGTGCATCTCTGTGTCATGCAGTTGGGTGTTTGAATCCCGGCTGTGCCGTTTCCAACCATGGCCGTGAAACTGAGTGTGAAAAAAGCGAGGGCTAGTCATCATGTGACTTGGAGATGACATGCTATGCCTTCTTCCTTCCTATCAATGTTCGAGAGGGGTATCAAAGCAACCAGCCATAGACAACTCGGGAATTCGGGTGGGAAAATGGGATAACATAAAAAAAAAACATCCACGTACATCAAAAGCAGGTGAAATGTGATAAGATGCTGTCACATTGTACAGAATTATATAAGAATGACCTGAATTTTAAGCTGTTCAAACTACACAGAAATTGATCAATCATATCTTTAGATCTTGTGCATCTTATCAGTAGAGTAGTCATCCTGTTAAGAGTCTGAGAAGAATATTTTAAATTCAAACTCTTTCCCAGGTGCATTCAGACTTTGAGGAAGAGAATGCGGAGCAGCGGTCCTCAGTAAGTCAAATTGAGATTTCATCTTTGTCAGTGACCTGACCTATTTGTGCCAATGATTTTGGTCTAATCTGCTCAATTTTTGCTGGATCTTTCCCTCATTCCTCAGGTGGTGGACTTTACACCCTTTAACTTTCAGGTACTTAAAGAGACCAGCATTGCTTGGATCTAACCATGCAAACTGTCTGAAAGCTAGTTATCAAGGAAAGCAAAAACTAATCATGCCTGCACCCAGCTAATAAAATAATTGACATTGGCTTTTCTAACCATTATCATCCTTCAGTCTTTGAATCAATATCTGGAATACCAATTTTCATTCATGATATGCTTGCTTTTAGATTTGTTAAGGAACTGTATGTGCTAGAACCTAACAGTGTTCAGTGATGGTAATAGTAAATAGATTACCACAAGGTGTCATCATGCCATTCATCTGTTGCATGTATTATTAGACATCATCAGTAGATGGCAGTGTTGCCAATTTATTGACGTGGTTATTGCTCTGTTGGGTGAAAAAGACATTTTCATGCCATTGGGTCCTAGTCCCTTCATTCTCTGCAGTTTTAAATGTTTATTTCATTTTTCAGCCACAGCTTTTTTTCATTTGCACCTGTGTTGTTTATTGATTCAGCTGGATGCAGATCATGAAGCTCTGCGTGCACGTCTCAGGGCTCCCCAGGAGAACGTTATGTATACGCTGGTGCCTGTACCGGACGGCATGGACATCGCCTCCATTTTTGAACTGGACCCTACCACCCTTAGAGGGGGGGACTCCATGGTGCCCAGGTAAGAAGTCAAACATACAAAAGATCAAAAATGTGCTAGCTTGCTGGTAGTCCATAAAGTCCAATGATGACATCCCCTCTCAATAATGGTGTAACACCATGGTTGGAGATGGAAACTTATGCAATGAGGTGTTTAGAATGCCAAAGGGGTTATGCAGTCTCCAATAGTACTGTCTTTGCTATGATAGGTTTGTCCTCGTGGCAAGGGTTTATACCCAGATTAACCAGTCACCCATCATGACTACAGAAGCCTGCTGGAAAGTCCAGACTATCGAAGAACCACTTAACATGTGCTGCCAAACATGTTGCATTTCTCTCAGGGTGTGCTCCCCTTGCCTTTTTCCTAATAGACTTCCCACAAAGCAACAGGGTAGTTGTTGGCCATAAACTGCCTCTGGGGACCACTGCAAATCCAAGATGTTAGCCTGAGGCCTCAAGGCAACCAGTTACCATGTGTGGCCACAAGGAGGCCTGACAGAGATCTTGGTGAAGGAGAGGCTATTTATTGGCAGGGGAACACTTGCACAGTGAGCTGTATCCTTGTTTACCACAAGAGCTAGCCCACAGCAGCAGGCAATAAGGAAGAGGTTAGAAAGCAGGGAAGTGGGAAGCAAGCATGCGTCTTCCCTGTAACTACTCTTCCCTGTAACACAATACATCACCCTGTGTGAGGTGTGTGTGTGTACACACACATACCCATACACACACACACACACACACACACTCGCTTGCTTTCTGGTAGTCCATCATGTCTGATAATGACTCCCCTCCTTGCAAACAATGTTATAAACACACAGACACGGAATTTACAGACCTCATATGTCTTGTAAGGAAGAAAAAAAACTTGGTTAAAAATAAATACTGAGGTTCAATATGATTTCAGCACTTGTAAGATCTGAAAGACAAAATCTCTACATTGTACATCACAACCTAATCAAAATATGATTAGATTTTTCTTTGTGGAAGACATTTTTCTCTTCCTCTTTGTTTAGGCCTGTACTTGGTCAACCTCTAACAAAGAGTTTGTGAACAAGTTCCACTCTGCCTAACATATAGTGATAGTAAACATATGAACGATGGACTAGACATATACAGTAGAATCTAGCATCTTTCTGCTGATGAAAAAGTTTTAAAAAATTTAAAAAAAAACACCGAAGCCGTTTTGGAAATATTTCAACGAAAAGGCTTGGAGGATTGTAAACCACCTTAGCGGTACAGATTTCACCCTTGTTTAATGGTAAAATCAACCAGATCTCACTGTTCTGTCAGGATTTCAAAAACTCACAGCAAGGGCAACAGAGGTTGTCATGACCCAAGTTCCCTTTGAATTACAAGTTTGAACGTCATTCGCGAGTGGCTGTCTGACTCAGAACCAGCAAAACTCTGGGTTCACTTAAGTCAAGAGACATGAGCCAAAGGCCTTAATTGCTTGTGGTGCGTCTCTATTAGAGGGGGTGAGCAATGTGAACCAGAATATATACCACAATATTTTCCTATGTCTACATCAAACCGACATGATGGTGTGATATACAAGATAAAAATTGTCCGATACATTTCATGAGCATTATATGGCAATATTTATCTTAACCTTTAACAACCCAAAGGTACAGAGTCCTTTTTATTAGCATGCTAATGAAAAAGGTTTTTATGGTTTTATTTACCGCTGTGGTGAATGATGAAAAGGCATGCCATTGTTATATATATATATATATACCTTCAGCATTTTAATCTTACATCACAATATTTTGATAAGCCAAATCCCAGATGATATCTGATCTCATATCACAATGTTGATATATTGACACCTCACCCTGTTCTAATTAGAGGCATTGGTGCTATTCTATTTTTCTTGTCAACTGGATCCTAAAGCAAGGGACAAGGTGATGAGAACCCCATCCATTCTTTGTACCTCCAGTAGTTCCCCCATTTGGCAGTCTAGCACTCGGTGAGCATGGAAATAGAAGGCGGTTTAGCCGCCAGGCACAGTGTCACTGTGCGGGTCCTTGCAGTAAGGGCTCGAGGCGAGTGTAGTTCATCCTGTTCATTCTGTTTCATTACTTGTCAATATTTGATCATTCAGGTGTTCACACTAAATTTCTTGCCAGACTTGGGAGACTGCGCAAACTTGACCCAGTGCTATGTCTGGTTTGTCTTGTGTCGTCATTGCTAAAGCATCATGTCACTGATGCAGAACGTTTCTACACAAACTCTGGTATTTTTCAATGTGCATTCATCAATTCCCTCACCCAAATGCACCATCATCTCTCCTTCGAGCTAATTGTCCCTGAGTACATTCATTGTTCATTGTTTGTCATTTTGTGGTCCATGCACATGCGAAACAAACACAGGCTTGTGCGTGTAGTGTGTGTGTGAGACATTTCATGGTCTGTCTGAGTTTAAGTGCATGATACATGCCTGGGGTGATTGGGAAAGTCCCAGTGTGGCTCAAACAGGAAACCATGGTGACCAGGCTGAAAGCATGCATGAATGGTAATGAAAATTATAATATGTTGCTACAACAGTTTAAATTGGCTGTGGACAACTTTTAAAGTTTCTCCTCTCAGCATTTCCAAGTGTTTTTATGGTTAGAAAAGAAAAGAAAAAAAGAAAAGATACCCTTATAAGTCGCACAAGGGAAAATTTGGTTTTCTTTGCAATTTTGACCCAACCTATTGTATAGGAGCGGTGAGCTGCCAACATATGGCACTCGGGGAGCAGTTAGGGGTTAAGTGTCTTCCTCAAGGACACCTTGACATGCTGTATGCAGGACCGGGGATTGATCCTGCAACCTCCCGATTACCAGACGACCACTCTACCCACTGAGCTATGCCGCCCCATGTAGTACTGGATCTAACC